>VOQJ01043428.1:8899-27346 GCA_015052665.1 Apistogramma diplotaenia
GGGGGGGGGGGGGGGGGGGGGGGGGGGGGGGGGGGGGGGGGGGGTTCACTGCCCCCCTTATTATTTCAAATCGCACGCCAAATCCACAAACTGTCCCCTGAATCAGTCACGTGGTACAGCCGGGTCGCGAGGTTGTGAACATCACCACATACAGTGTGTCATCAACATGAGCCTTGATGTACGCTCCACAAGAATCTCCCTCAATTACTCAGCATAGAAGGACACGTCACTATCAGGCGGCAGTGCTCAAATTACAGGGCATAGTTCTGACCAACATGTTCTAACTATCTGAAAAATGTACATTTTGTACACGTACAAAAAATGATGATTTGGGTTAAAATAAAGCCTTTTATAATGTGCACATGTTAACTCCTTAATACCTATAACACAAAGTCACCAGACCATTTGTTGTTGGGGCTTTCTACACAATTTTTGCGAACCCATTAGAGGAAGGATACAGCACTCTGGGACACTTTGAATACATGATATGTAAATGTATGTCCTCTGGTTTTATATGCAAAAAGAATTATTGCTGTATCCTATGTGGTTGCAATTCTATGGGAATTTAAAAGCAGCTAGCAGCTGGGTGTGCCGATGCCCCCGTCGGTGTCAAGGTGCTTCCTTCTATAATATCTAAGGGGTTAAAAGGCTCAGAAGAACCAATATTAATTTCCCCACTGAGTTCTATACAAAGTTTTTTGTAACCAAAAAGTCATCCCCTCTTGGTTAATAAGGAAGAGTACGTGTATGGAACATTTGCATTGGCTTCACTTTCAAAACTGAAAGCTACAGCCATCTTTTACATACAGTCTGTGGTTTCATGCAGCTAAGCTTTTTTTCCTTCCAGTGTGCTTCGTCATGATTATTAAATATACATGTTTGCTGGTTACTATGTTTCTTTCCTAATGTTGATCCTTTTCAGTAAATGGATTTATTATTATTAGGTGGATTCATAATGGAACTCCAGAAAACAGAGACACTTTAGTTTTCCTGAATCAATTAGCTTTGGTGCCTAAACTGAGCCTTTCATAGATGCCATAGTTTTTTTTTTCATTGTTTATTTCTTCATGAATTTCCCTCAAAATATGACTGAGAATTTGTATTTGACTGCAATTTCTAGAAAATATATAAGCAAAGACTTTGGAAACATTTGTCTTTATCATAACGATATCTCCAGTTTATAACTGTCCACGAGACTTTTCACCCAAGGGGACATGACAAAAGGAAAAAAAACATGGATTTCATATTAAATCTCCTTTAGATCATCATTAAAGCTCATACGAAGTCTCAAAATCTCCAAAGCTGGAATCACAACCTTCTCCATTTGGAATGATTTAAATTGCATTAATATTAATCAAACCAAACCTGTCTTCTTGTCTTTGCAGATGTCATCAGAATCTCCTCCATGTGGCTTCAAAATACATCATCAAGAATGCTGCAGCCCTGATCCTTCAGGGGACTTTCCTGACCTGCCTGTCTATCCCCACTAGACACTGGAGACCCTCTGCCAATCAACACACAGACACGAAGAAACGGGCTGACTGATCTGGATACATTTTTATCTTAAAATTTCCTGTTTATTGTGATGCAAACAGGCTGACTTGGATGTAAAGAACCCGCCACTCATTTTTCTTTACAATGTCCATTCACAGGAGGTGACATGTGGCTCCTCTTAACATGTAGTCACAACGACTTGAAGAAACCTCCTGAAAAACTTTATCCCAAACAAACTGAAAGCTGCTGGATGAATGAACACACACTCCCTTAACTGAAACAAAACACACACTCGAGAAGCTGAGCGAGGATTTAGAAAGTGCTACCAGGTTATTATCAGCCACGGTGTTTCCTATTTTCATCTTTAATCTTTGTATTCTGAGTAATCATCTTTTTAATTAATGGCGACGGCGGCATGAAATCTTCCCCGCCACCCTCCTCTGCACTCTCCTTTTCCGCCGGTGCCACCTGAAACCAATTAGCAACAGCAGATCTAGATGGGGATTAGACACGGGAAAAGCAGCAGCGATTAGATACAAATACAAAGGCAGAAGAAGAGGGACAGAGAACAAAACCAGAGCAAGACGAAGGGGGGTTAAAAGGAGCCCACCGGCCACTTTTGGTAATCGATAGAAAGGAGGAGCAGAAGGCGGGGAGGGAGGGGATATGGCCAGGTCAGAGTGTCAACCAGCAGCAAAGATAACAACCAGGTGTGAGTCAGCAGGTAGAGTTGATTGTAGGTGCCCAGCGTCTTGACTGACAGGTGCTCCAGCTGCCCGGGACTCATTGGCATTCCCTGCACAGAGTGAGAGAGCAAGAGCAGAGACTCCTGGCCAGTCTCCACAATCAGGACCAATTAAGAGAATTTGATTATATGCCTTAATCTTGGCAGTCAGGTGGAAAAAGCAGACAGAAAGAGAAAGAGGCGGCAGAGCAGGTGCCACCGATACACACCATTATCTCCGTCCATCTCTAATTGAGTTTGTTTCTGCCCTCGCCGGGTGCTCGCCTCATCTAGTCTGCAAACGAAATCTGTCTTCTTCAAGAGTTTTTCTCATGAGAAAAAGGGGCAAGCAGAATAGAAAAATAAAGGGAAGCCCCCAGTTTTTCTTTAAATGTTAATTCTCTGCTTTCCTTTGTGGGAAGAGCTGCAAACACATTTTCATTTGTGTATCCCTTCAGAGATATATTCGATCCGGAGGACATCACTCTCCCTTTGCCCCACCAGCACCACCTCTTTTCATCCCACCTTCCACATTCATGTTCCCAGTTTGAATGCATCCTATCTAGAAGTCTCCCTGCAGCTTTCACAATCTCAATATCAAGAGTGAGATAAAAGCAACAGAGACGAGGGTGGGAAAAGCAGCAAGGGACTGAATCCGTGGAGGACAGAGCACAGACTTTATTTCCTCTTGTCAGCCGTCCCCAAAGCTTCACTTCCTCTTTTTAAAGCCTCTCGCTGGGAGCTTTTTCCCAGCTCTACTTCTGTGGATCGTACTCTCTTCGGTGACCATCTATCCTGGACTCTGCCAAGATTAAACCAACCTCCATCATCCGAGGGAATCCTTTGATATTGGCTCCTCGTGTCGCCCTCTTCATTCTGTGAGTACTTCCATCTCTCACTCTGTACTTTAAGGGGTTTTTTTGTATTTCCTGAAGAATGTGATGGATGAAAATCATCAGTCAATCACAATATATACACAGTTTCTGCAGTATGTGAGGTTCAGTTTTTGATGAGATCTTTAAAAATTTGGACCCACCTGTTGCTTCCCTGAACTTGGGGCCCATGCCTTTGGGTCGTCTTATTTAATACCAGAATCTTCTCACGTAAGATCACAGCCATCACATTCTCATTCCAGGGTGCCAGATACTGCCATCCTGCCCTGATGCAGTACTGGACACTAACACTTAATGGTCCTCTTTCAAAGAGCAAAAGTATGCACAGTGTACTGGTCAGATTTCAGATGTGGGTCTGTGGCCACTGACAGTGCTCTGTTTTGTTCTTTAATGTGCCTCGATGGTTAAGCATTTTAGAAAAATTGAAGATTTCATGAACAAAATGAACATGTTACCTACCACTGACACAATTTTCATGCCACTGCATCAGCAGGACTGTTTGCAGATTGCAGATAATATATATTGCTCACATCATTCACTATGTCAGCTTGAGTGGCTCTTAGAGCTGCTCACAGGCGTTCGCACGAATAATCGACATCTCCCTACACTTCAGGTTGGTAGGGAGTCACTGGGTGGCTGACCCACCCACTGATTCAGGAGCTGGTTGGACAGAAAATAATATGGTGTCAGCATCAGCACGAAGCTTTATAATCACCCTGCACGGCACATCCAGGCTGCATTCCTTTCTCTGCAGAAAGGCATGGCTGCCGGTTGGAAACCTCTCTGAAATGAGCGTGCATACCGTATCACCCCACCTGTGAATGCAACTGTGTTTTTACGGTTCACTCTGATGTGTTTGAGTCTTTTCTTCTTTAGCAGAAACATTTCAGATACACTACAAGGTTGGTGTTATGAATCAATCTGCCCTGTGATTAATCTCTGTCCTCTCAAGCTCAAACTTCATGTCTACGAAAATAAACCTTCACAGACATGATTACAGTGATTTGATTTGAGTCTGTGGTTTTCTGGCAGCCATTAACACCAGTCAGTGATCACCATCGTGCTGAAGCACCAAAAGCTGCAGTTTCTCTAAAATTTGCTCCTAAATGGTTTCAGTTTACATGGACTCCCATGTTAAAACGTTCCCAGCAGAAATATACATGTTTACAGCCTGCTGTGGATACTTTCCACCATCATAACTTATGTACAGGGGTTTTTTTAATAACTCTTTTGTCTTGATACTGCTGAGGCTTAAAGTTTGTGGCATCGCTACTTTGACTTGTTTGTTGACGGCTGTTGCTGGCAGCTCTGCTGGCATTCCCCTCATCTAACTGAAGTCACTGAATTGGACCTCTGGACCATGTTTATGCTGTTGTAGCATTTTTAATATAATTATCTGATCAATAATGTGGCTGCTTTGTGGCCAGTTGTACTAACAGGCCATGCAACACCTCTGTGTTCCAGTTTGGGTGGGTGAAATTCTGGGATTTTATTAAGTCTGGATGCAGCTTACTAACAGTGCTCGCTAGTGTTAGCTGATAGCACATCACTTTGTCCCTTTTTTTGTCTAAAATGGTCATATTTAGGCTTTAAAATGAATCCAGAAACCCATTCATGTGCACCACAGTGGTGATGGCTGTCTCATATTTAGTCTGTGGCTAAACTCAGCAGCACTGATTTGTTTTCTGAGGTTCAAAACCGCCACAGTCTCTCATACTGATGTTTTCCTAGACAACCACATTAAAGGTGAAGCTGATTTATGTTAAACTGCTGTAATGTTGCTGTGCTAGTGGAAGGCTTTCATTTTGAAGGGAACAGTTCAGATTTCCTACTATGTGACATTTCAACTTTATTCCAAATCAGTTCACCTACCTTGACTTCTTGTTTTTCCGGTGAACATTTTGGACAATTTGACGTTAAGTTACTTTTCGTACGTTCTAAGTGAAGAGCTCATTTCAATTCCACCTCCACTTTGACTTGTGCTGAGGGAGAGAGTGGCTTCTGGGCTGCCTAATGCTGCATGCAGTGACTGTGCTGTTAAAGAGACAAAGAGCTTTTATCACAAGCGTGACCCTGTGGAAGCTTTGTTCGACTGCAGCTGCAGGTTCCTTCCATCATCTGAATTGGTGCTGCACACATCTCTCTTCTTTCAGTGCTGGATTTTCCTGGAAAACAGCACCAATTCTTTCGGTGCTTTAAATCGATTATAGGCCATGAGCTTTTCCCGCTGCTGCTTTCCTTCGGACTGTGTGATTTTATTCCCTTGTATTTTGGAAAATATGGCCCTGTTCTGGAACCTCTCCACTCTTCCAGGCATATAATGGAAAGCCTGATGTGTGGAGAGCAGCAGCAAAACCCCCAGATGTTTCAGAACAGGTATCAAAGATGACAGATTTAATATCAAGTCAGATCCAGCAGGGTAAGGGTTGGTTGCAAAGTGGCTTGCATAAGCACAGCAACTGTTAGTAATTCAGCTTAAATGGTTTAAACTACATAAGATTTGCTAATTGAATATCAGCTGATTTGAGCTGGTATTAAGATTAGCTGCATGGATCAGCATGATATGCATACTTTTTAATCAATTGTGTTTACTGCTAATATAAGTTGACATCCTCTAACTCACTCTTGTTTCTGAAATCCAACATGATCAACCAGAGACTTTCCAAAAGTCTGCCTGTGAACAAAGGCTGTCATCATGGGTCCCCTGCACGTTAACACGTCGCCATCTTTTGCTGTCCTCGCTGAAACTGACTTGGAAACTTGGACTCCACAAACTTACAAGCTATGCAGATTTTAAATGAATATGATGAAAACTAGCAAGAATTAAAGGAAATGCAGCTCTTCTAATAACTGGATCAGACTGGTGGAAGTTGATTTTCAGAGATTTTTCACAAGAAACCTGCAGCTCACATGTGCCAGTTGATGGATGTGTCCTTACTGAAATCTAATAGACAAAACACCAACCGAAACACGTGTTAACAGCATTTTTAAAGGTTACTGAACAAAATAAGAATATGTAAATGAGAGTAAGACTGTATTCACTTATCTAGAGGCTGCCCACACTGTTGAACACAGACCTCCTCACTGTCCCACACTAAGTTTACTGAGATCTGCTCAGGTGCAAACATAGAAATACACCTACAAAAGTCTTCTTCACAGCAATCCAGTGACAGTTCAAGAGAGCTGCTAATGGATAATTATGCACAATTTTAATGTTATTGTAATTTGGCCAAATGTAAACAAAATGGCTAAAAATGGCCTCACATCATTTCAACTGTTCTTGCTGCTTTCTGATTAATGCTGCTGTTAGATGAGCCAAAACGTTCTACTTCCTTCATTTTCATACTAAAGTCAAATTTTACTTTAAACTACAAGGACGTGGCTCAGGACTAAATTAAATTACAGGTAGAGCAGTCACATCACTGGAAAATAGGATATAATTATTAGTGGAAAGCTTTGAAATATGCAGGTCTACATATTTAAATCACCACACCTCATCTCCAGACAGATATCCATTTCCTTTGGGGATTAAGTTATTTCATTGTTTGTCTTCCCTCCTTCCCCTTCTACTCGTCTCTCTTTTTTTCCTTCCGTTCTCCTCCTTTTCTCCCTCTCCACCAGCTTCCCTCTGTCCATCTTTTCTAAATCTCTGTGCTATATATACACTGCATCCTAAATCTGCCTCCCTCCATCCTCCTCTTCATCCCCTTGACATGTGTTGGAGTGCGTCATTGTAGGCGTTCGGTCAGGCACCATGCTCCCTGCATTCAATCTTTTTACGTGTGATATAGTACATGAGACTCTGAAGTCATGGTCCTACGTAGGAAGAGCGGATCAGTGAGTTTTTATTCAGCCGGTGTACCCCTGCGTGTGTGTGCATATGAAACAAATATTTCTGTGTGTGTGTGTGTGAGGCACAGTGACGGGCTGCGAGTGTGTGTGATTTGAATTTTGATTTGAAATAATCGGGGAGAGATGTGTGTTGCGATGAGCTCTTGCACTACTTGATTGGTTGATTATGGAGGACTGTGTTTCCCATACGCAGCTTGTTTCTAAACCACACACATCTTCTTTGTGTTTATCAGATTCTATCAGACAATTACGTTGTTTTTTTGCTTTGGTTTAGAGGTGGGATAATAACCTAGACCAGTGCTCTCTTCTTACAGATGTGTTTTTGGCCATGTAAACCAGGATTGGTTAATGCAGTAAAGTCTTAATATGTCATTAAATATTACTTGCACACTGATGTGTACACTGTAAAATTCAATTAGTTATCATTACTTAAAAAAGCATGCAAACCGACTGCCCTTAAAAAAACAAGTACAGAGAACTATGTATTTTAAGTTGTACTAACTAGTGCTTCCTTTGTCGAGTACACTTACAGTATACATGGGCTCAAGCAACTAAACAATCGAGTAACATGTACTTGATAACTTACTTTAGATGTACTCTTGATTTAGTAAAGACTATACAGGATTATTGTTTTAACCTAATAATTATTGCATGTGATATTTACTCAGTGTAGTCCATATAACATTCTTATTGAAGTGTATTAATGAACACAAGTTGTTCATTAATACACTGGTTGGTTTGTTTCTTTAATATATGTGCAGATTTAAGAGAATGGCATATTTTTTTACATATTCACATGTGGATCCGTGTTTTATCAAAATTTGTACAAGTATAAAAAAGAGATTAATGAGATTATGAACGCTTCTTCAGTGAATCTATCAACATCTTGTGTATTTAAGCTTGTTGATCCACGTGGATCTTTGGAAACTATTTGGATTGTCTGGGATGTTGTCTCTTTGAACATCTCTCTCTTTTAATTATTTTTCCCAACTCTTCAGGGACCGCTGTGGTTATGTAATGTTCTTACTCAGAGCTTTGTAGACCATGTGTAGCTGTTTTCTGTCAGCAGGGGCCAGAGTTAGAAATATGTGGAACAACTGGCCTCTGGCCTACTCTTGCATGTGCTGTTATTGGTCCTTCAGCCAGCCACTGAGACGACTGAAGTTGTGCTGGGCTGCATTTGCCTCGAAAGTCGTATCTCCGAGCTGGGAATGATGTCATTCCAGAGTTGACCGCGTTCCAGCCGTAAAGTCAGAAAACCAAGAAAAACCAGGATTTGATTTTAGAAACACTGCTGCAACATGTTCATTGGGTGTCCTGTATATACAGGACTGTAACTTATTTAGTGAGTCACACATACACAGAAGTGATAGTACAGTTGAACGGTTTTACTGCTGTTCACAAACGGCATCTTGGATTGCTAAGTCTGGGTTGGTGGGGCTGCAATGACTTTGTGAGTTGGAAATCCAACTCTTTAAGAAATACTAAGCTGATGGGCTGCACATAGATGATGTCTGTAACAGTACACTGTAATACCATCTTTCGATGGAACCAGTTAAAAATATTTATACGGTTACGTTTATTGGACTGATGTTAACTTTTTTACCTGCAACTTCGATTCCAAAAAGGTTGATATTCTGTGTAAAATGTAAATAAAAGCAGAATACACAATGACCGCAGAGCAGTTTTCCACTTTGCCTCAGTTTATTTTAAACAAGCTTTGGTCCATAGAAAATGGCGGTGTTTCTGGATCATGTTCACACGTTCACACTTCTTCTTAATGGAGCTTTAACCTGGGTGTGTGGATGGCACGATGAGCTGTGTTAATAGTCAGGGATTTCTGGAAGTGTTCCTGAGCCCACACAGTGAATTTCATGTAGGCATGTGGCAATTCACTATTACTGCCCAGCAGTGCTTTGGCAGGAGCCGTGTTTTGGATTTGGGATAACCAGGCATCTCAGGGTATTCTACCATTACCAGACTTCTGTACAGGAACTGATAACGTAGTACACACCATCACTGACCTCCACATTTGACCAGGTTTTGATTTCAGCTGCGGCTTTACACAATTTATCTTTCAAAGTCTGTGTTAAAATAATTTACTAGACACCCTATTTGGCTTCCAAAGATGAGTGTTATATGACTTTATATTTTGAGTAATTCATTTTTTTGTCATTTTGAGCAAATTCAACAATACCAGTCAACATTTTGAACCCGCCATGACCTGGGTCAGGGTCAGTGACATGAATTAAGAATGCTGTTTAATTAATAGATTTTTTTTGTGTGTGTGTTTCCATTTAAAAACTAAGAAAAAAAAACACCCTCAAAAAACTTTAGATAAGCTTTCCAGGGATACCACCATTTTTAAAATTGAGCTAGGGGGGTTAGGGTTAGGGGTTAAGGAACGAGAGCTTGCCAACGCCCACAATCAGGTCACAGTTATACTGACCAGGACTGAGCTCATTCTGCGCTGCTTTAATTAGCATAACTTCCTTGTTATTTGTTACAGAAAACAGAAATTTTCTTAAGAGCTTTTTAATGATATATGTTTCATTAAAATGTATTCATTTTCAAAATTTTTGTCATATGCCGGTTCCAGGACCACGCCTGAGGGCCTGACAATCACAGGTTTCACCTTTCACACTGTGCATCTTTTGTTGATGTTATATACTGTAGAACATGAGCTGTTCAAAGTCGTCAAAAATTTATGAGGAACATTATTCTGATCATTTATTTCACAAATTAAAGACATGTGTTTTTGCACATTGGTTCTAACCATCTTCTGAGAAACTCAGCCTCTCTAAGTTGCTCTTTGTGTAACCTGTCATATTACTGAACTGTTGCCAGTGAACCTGATTATTTCCAAAATGACACATGTTGCTGCCATCAAATTCAAAATGAGCTAATATTTTTCATGAAATCGTAAAATGCATAAGTTTAAATATTTGATATGTTTTTCTGTGTTCTATAGTGAATAAAATATGGGTTTATGAGATCTGTAATGTGGGTGAAGAAGGGGGGTAAAGTTTCCATTCAGCAAGGTGAACTCGTGACTTATGGTCCACACAGGTAACAACTAGCTAATCTTCAGAACTTGCTCAACATAGTTTTTTTTGTCACCTGTCATGGCATTGGCAAGTGCTTATGTTAAACCCTGGCCCTTAATATATATCTATATATATATAGTTGATGTATTCTCATTTAAAATTGTACAAATATGATTAAGAGGAAATTTTTGAATTATAAATACATCTGAAATCAAAACCGTATACATACATTCTTTCTAAGAATTTATTTACGTTTCCAAATTACTGCGCCTACCTCCGGCTTAGCGTATCGTATGGACCTGTCCGTGGTTAATGTTGCCGTGGCTCGGAGGATAGAATAGTAATTTATCAGTTGGAAGGTTGATGGTTTGTTCCCAAACTGTCATGTCAAACTATCCCATGGCAAAATAATGACTTACAAGAAAAACAAATGTTTCAGGAACAAAACATTTGTTATTTAAGTGACTAAATCAATATTTACGTCTTTTTCTGCGGTGTGCCAACAAAACCGAACACGTTATTTTAACGCACTTTCATCCATGACTGCTAGATGTCGCTTTATTTCCATTCCAAAACGTAGATAATGCTCGTAATTTCTCCTTGTAGAAACGACCAATACCTACGTTTTCACTCTGAGGACAGGCTCCTTTTGGAGTAGCCCTTACCGGACTCTGACCCAAATACACTGCTGGGAACTCTGAAACCTGCTGTGCTCCAAAACAAACCAAAAACATTTCAGGGCTTTATGTGATCACAAGAAGGTGTCTGGAAATTCCTTAAGTCTGCAACAGAAAGAAAGGGAAACAGCCCAAACTCAATCCATCTACATGTATTTATCCATCCTAACTCTAACCAGGTCACCAGTAACCTGTGGAATGCTCAGAGGTTAAGTGTGGGTTATTCATGGTGCCAAACCTCAGCACACAGTTAAAAATTGAATTCGAAAGTCTTTGCTATTGACTGGGTCCTTGGGTTATATGAAAGGCAAATTATTATAATTATTATTAGATATTCTGCTCTGTGCTGTTCACCTTAACTCACCTGGTGACTCATCCACATGCAGACTCATAAACAGCTGAAACTCTGCTGGAATATATTTAAACCGAATCTGGTTGAAATGGGGACATTTCTATAAAGCTTATAGGCTGTTGCCTTTGGCTATTAAACACAATATCATGGAGCGACTTTGACTTGGAACGTCTCCGCCTTTAAAGTCGGTCACATCCATTCCCACTCTATTAGGTGCCACAATCAGCTGGGGCTCCTAAAGAGCTTCTGTCTGCGGATGCTATTACCTGCAGTAAGTAATGGCGGAGGGAGATAACGATTATGGAGCCTCCATCATTTTTCCTCCTTTCCTTTCCCGCACATACCACAGGTGGAGAGAGCTCAGTGGATGGAAGGTTTAAGGGGGTCAAACCTCCTCCGTCACTGTCTGGGCTGCATACAGTTGATAATTGAGGCAGCTGTATTGATATCCTGCTCCACTGCAATGAAGGAAAATCACCTCTATTTACTGTTAATGGCTATGGGAGATGGACACCTTTAACACTAAACAGGAAGCAGAATTGCTTCAGGAAGAGTTCACTGAAAAAAATTTGCCTCAAAGATACAATGGAAATTAATATCAAAGGAGATAAAACACTTGTATTTCCCACAATGTGTCTGAAAGAAGGTTGACAAAAGTTGCGTTCCTTACAGAAGATGTTTTTTATATGTCTCATCACTTTAACTGTAAAGGCTGAATTACTGTAACAAGCCAAGACCCATCAAAGTGCGACGTCAACGCTGCTTTCTTCAGTGAAGAAATGATGTGGATGATGATAAGAAAGGCAATCTCAAATGTCTGGTATTGAAACTTCAGTGAGAAACTTTTCTGAATTATTTTATTCATGCACTGTTCTTAATTTAACCCTAATGCATTGAGCTATTGGACATTTAATATTTCACAAACTTCATGGTGTGATTTTTAGCACATTCTGCTGTCTCAGATTTTCTCAGACTTTATTTACGGAAGCCCACAAGCGACATGGAAAAAAATTCACATGTCCCTTGCGGGGTTTGTTGGGAATTTCTTATCATTTTGATATGGGTATTTACTGCTATTATGCTTATTTTTGTCCACAATTATATAAGTCACAGACACTGATATATATACGCTTGCTATATTTACTCTCAGTATGCTGGAGGCCTCAGTGAGATTCAGGTACATCTTTGTACCTGAATCAGGTCACTTTATGACAGTGTGCCCCCTCAAACTAAGTTCTGCAGAAGCACCTGTGTTTTTGTAATATGCAGGGCTGGACCCGTAACCAGGCGTACCGGCCAGACGAAGGTGGCCCCGCCCTTTCTCTGCGTGGTCTGTAACTCTCAGTGTTGCCAACTTAGCGACTTTGTCGCTAGATTTAGCGGCATTTCAGACCTCACTGGTGGCTATTTTTTCAAAAAGCAACTAGTGACAAATTTAGCAACTTTTTCTGGTGGCATCGGTGACTTTGGAGCGTTTTGGAGCTAGACCAGAAACCCAAAATCCTCCGCTGTCGCCGTTGTTTACATACAGACTTTGTATTATATCCCTTCCCATGCCTTGACATTGCCCGGATGAGATGCAGGCAAGACGGAGCCTCCAATTGGTCTGTATTTGCAGTCATGTGACCTCCATAGCGGAAGTGGGTCTAATTTGTGTGCATATTCCTTATAAGGCAGCTGCTGAATTTAATGGCACAAGTATAAATATAAAGGAGAAGGGTTGAATATAGAACTAGTAATTGCACCCCACATAAGTGTTTTTTGTTAAATTTGATATTCAAACACTAAATAATACAGGACAACATTGAATTATGTAAAGTGGGTCTAGGCAAAACATTAGAAGTCATTAAGTTATTTCATAAAGTTCATTGGTAATTCTAAACATATTTAGGGTGTTTCTTTCTTCATTTTCTGTCTCCCCAACGTTGTTTTTCCTCTCTCCTACAGCCTCGATTACAACCACATGCAAATGACAAATTATGCAACCTCCACATCCTCTAGAGTCTAGAGGCTAGGTGAAGACAGCAGCAGGCAGGGAGAGGAGCAGCCAGAGATGCAGGGTTTGAAAGGGAAACCAAGGGACAGAGTCCGGAAAGCGGGAAAGTGTAGTAGGTAAGCAGGTAGCAACATTAGGATAATACAGGTGAGAACATTAACTCTATTACAAGAGAATGATGAGCAATGGCGATTGATTAGTATCTATATTTATTGGTATTTGCATACTTCTGGCAGCCACGGCACCTTAATCTGATCAAATAGCAAATGGTCAGGGCCGAGAAGTGTTGGATGAGCAGCAAGTGTCCATTTTAGGCTCCATCACAACATTTTAGATAATTAGGTTAAAGGTGTGTTGACCTGTGTTGATTAGTTTGAATTCGTAGCCTCTATGCTGTGGTTAAACAGATTTTAAAACATTGTTTGTTCCTGCTACAGCTCAGCCTGTTATTATAGAAAGTTTTTCACCTGTTTCTTCCTGTTCTCTCGACATTTTACCTGCATCTTTAATCAAAAGTGTCTTTTAGTTTATTATTTTTTGTGTGCTCACTCTAATATTGCTAAGATCTTAGAAAAGGTTGCAGCTAAGCAGTTTACAGCCATCTTACAGTATTCTTGATAAAATTCAATCTGGCTTATAGAGTTAATTTTCTTATACTGTTCAGTGACATTTTGTTGCAAAGTGATGCAGGAGACTGTTCTGGTTTGCTGATGCTGGACCTTGCTTTTGCTTTTGATACTGATTAAGAGAAAACTGAAGTCCTTGTTTGTACTCCTTGGATAAGGAAACTCTTGGTCCCATTTCCACATTTGCTAAGTCTTCTATTAGGAACTTTGAGGTAACTTTAGACTCTGCCTTTACTCTGGTTCTCCATGTCAAGCCTCTGGCTCACTTTTGTTTATACCATTATCAGTGAAATAAGGTTAAGGTTTTTGGCATGGTGATATATTAGGTTTCAATTTGTAAGTCATTGTATCCTTTTCTAGAGACTTCGTCACTGCTTGTTGATGGAAACACTGATCATGTGATCAGTGTCTGCGGTGAGCACTGGAGCCTCAACATTATGTACCTGCAGATTTTTACATTTGTCTGTCTGTGTGGTGTTCATTACAGTAACATTCCCCTGCTCACATACTGTAACTAAATATGGATGCTGTGCGTGAAACACACTGAATCTTTCTGGGGGCACTGATGTCTTATGGATCCTGCCTCTTAACTTTACTTCAGGTAGGAGGGGAAATGAAAATGAAGAGGCTTCAGAATATGAAGTGTAAAATAAAGGAGCTCAATTCAATATATGTACTGTTCTTTCAGAAGAAAAGCTCACTGCCTGGCCCTGTTTGACCCCAGATATGAACTACTGCAACCTTTAATGAGCTGGCACTCATTCTAAAGATTGAATACTGTTACTGGTTTCATAAAATGTTGTGTTTACAATTTTACTAATCTTGGCAACAATTTTAGGTCTGTATTCCATTTATGTTACCAAACGTCAGACAGACACACTATGATGAAATACACAAATTACTTTCTGTATCTAATTTAGTATCAAAATTCTTGGAACTTCATTGGCAACCTGTAGGTACTGACTACCAAAAAGTATTTATGTGTTTCCCAAGCAGGACATAGCTGTAGAAGATGCACCTGCCTTTCACTCATCTTGAACACAGTCAGACATCTCTCTGTCCAAAGCCTTTTCCTAATTCTGGATTTTTTTTCCTTTTCAGTACTCCACTGCACTGTAAAACAAAGCATGCTCTGCATATTTCACCAAATGATGTATTTTAACAGTGAATGAAGGGTTATGCAGGATTTGTACTGTTGTTTTACACCAAGTTAAAATTTGTGTTTCTTCCTGAATGTCAAACACTGAAGAAATCTGGCAAAAAAAACAGGCATAACGTGACTCTCTAACCTTCACTTAGTCCAGAGCTTTGTTCTGTGATGAGAAGGTGATATCTACCCATCAGCAGGCCTCCTCATGACTGATTGATCTTTAAAACTTTTGCTGTAGTCTTCATAGTTTTGTAGTTTGCACCAAAACCAGCATTTTCATGCCATTTCCTGTTTCTAATTGCAGACTCTTAGAAAGAGGCAGCAAAAGTATGGTAAGTTCATCTCTAAGTGACGGATGATAATTAATGGGCTTTCATGTGGAGGACTGCAGTAGAGTCCTTTAAAAGCTTAAGCAGACAAGAAACTCTCTGAGTTTCCCCAACTTTTCAGATAATTGTTTCACAGAAATCAATGCTAACTAGCAGTGAGGAATGAGCTGTGATTATTCAGATGCCGCAGAGTCTCCATGGGCCTTAAGACTGCAGCTTAAATCCTGGGTACAGTTGTGTTACCAATGGCAGAAAAGAATTAGCAAGTCTTGCTGATGCTTCAAAGCTGCAGCCTGCATTTACACCAGAACCAGAACAGTCACATGACATGGGTCAATTATCATCAGTATAAAGTAACAGCAGAATGTCATTAGTCTTCCAAGGGATTGTGGGTAATTTTGCTCAGCCACTGTGTTAATAAAAAGGACTCAGCTTTTCAAGGAGCTGTTGAGGCATTTTAGCACATGCAGGTTCTGCTTTACAGGACTGCAATTTTTTTTCTGAATGCTACATTTTATTTATTAATATTCCAGGGAAGAATGCAGATTGTAAAAAAAATGACTAACAATCATAAACAACAAAATAGAAAGCAGTAGAATGTAAAAAGTATTTGAAGTAATACATTTAAAAAAATGTACAGCTTGTTATGCCATATGTTTTTTATGTATTTTATCACTGGACTTCTGGATTTGACCTGTGAGCCTGAGACGAATAAGTTATCATTGATAAGTACAATAACTTTAAACCTCAACTCTTTGCTTTCAACTAAATATATGTTTTTGGACCTTTGATGGTTAAATATTATTTACCTGTGCTGCCATAACTAATGTTGCATCTTGGAGTCAGATCCTTCTGTAAAGCTGACAATGACAGAAAAATGCCACATGGATTATCTGAATGCAGCAGAACAGGATCCAAACGGGATCTGGATCTGTCAGTCTGAACAGCTTCCAAGGATTTTCTAGGGTACGGTTGTGATCAAATCTCAGCAGCTTTCTTTTCTTGAACTTGACAAAGAATTTAGAGAACACACACACACACACGCACGCGCACACACACACACACACACACACACACACAAATAAACAACTCATGTTTAAATTCATTCTGAACAAAGCAACACTTCCACTCTTTAGCATGTTTTACAGCTGGGCTACAGTTCTGTGCATATCCAAGATGTGATCCAAAAGCAAATCCCCTACGTAACATTTGTCACATTCACTGTTACACACAAATGATTTTGTACCTGCAGCTAATGGTAAACATATATAATGGTATGGTGCAAATTGAATGGAACAGAATGTAATTTTTTTGTTGTGCATAATAGTGCAGTTTGAGGCTCAGAGTTGAGCAGACGAATGGCTTGTGAATAAAAACTCTTGTCTAGCCTTCCAGTCTTTGTCCTCAGGCAGCATCAATGTCAGCCTGATGGGAGCAGGGAGAAGAGAGAGTATCCGGGGTGGCTGGGCAGTTTAAGGGTCATCTTAGCCCTTAACCTCCACTGCTTGGTTTGGCTTGCCAGTCCAAAAAACAGTCCCTGTCCCTCACAGACAGAAGGGCCCATCACAGGCCTGACACTTCCACGTGATCATCTTTTGTGCAAATTCAGCATGACTCGGACTGGTGGATTTTCTCTAATATTGTTGTCATAAATAAAAAGGCTGGAATGCTTATTTCTGAGTCTTATAATGTGCTCCATGGGAGAACAAACAGATTTAAATATATGTGCCAGCATGTACAGACACACACTCACAGTGCATTTGCTATTTCTTCACTGAATGCTTACTAACAAAAGCCAATAGACACACATACACACAGTGAGTTTCTTAGTCAATGCTGTTCAGTGGAGCGTCACAGCACTGCTGGCTGCTTTACTACAGCACATGGTGGGACCAGCTCTGCAGCACGCACGCACACACACACACAAACACACACACACACACACGTGCAGAGTTATCTCCTGGCTGTGCTGCAGGCAGAGGATGGATGTGCAGTGGATGTTTGGGGTCAAAGCTGCTGGAGTTTGTCATGTTCTCAGTTGTGTGTGACCATGCATACGTGTGCTTCTGTGTGTGTGTCTTGTCAGAATGAATTTGTGTTTCCGCCAGTTTTTCAGGGGAGTTGCACACCTGTAGCAGCCACCTGCAGCTTATGTGCTTGCCACACCTGACACGTACTCATACTGATTAGAGGACACCAGCATCAAACTCGAATGGAAACAAACTCCTGATTTATATCTTTGCACACTCATCATCCACTACCAAAGGATAAAAAGTGACAAAAGGTGTGTTTCTTTAAAACTACATTCTGAGCACATGGTTATCAAATTTAAAAAAAAAAAAAAAGAAGTTTTCAGTTTGTTGTCTCAAATGGACTGAGGAGATAGACGGTCTTGGACAGGAAATGTATCTGAGATATATCAATATTGTACACAGCTGTGTTCTGTTTGTTTACATTACTTCAGCGCTGGGAATCATTAATCAGTGTTATAAAAACTTTTGGTTTACACACTGATCTCGCAGGGGAGCAGAGGGTCTGGCATGTGTTTGTGTGCGCAGGTGTGTGCGTGTGTGTGTGCGTGCGTGCGTGTGTCTCAAACAGCAGCAATGTTGGTGAGAAATAGTTCTCAGCCAATAAACACACATCAGTGATTTCAGCCCTAAATTATTGGGAGAAGGAGTTGTGACTTGCTTTTGTTTATGCAGAGAGTGAAATCATCAAGTGACTGAAGGATTATTTTCTTCCCTAATCATCTGGCCCCACATTATTTATGGACTAAAAACTATCAGGACAACTTAAGTTTAGTCTTGGAAGTGGCAGAATGGCAGTTAAGCAATTAACCTTAGCGATATAGCTGTTCACATTATTGCGCTCTTCTGGACAAAGATCTCAGATGTCCATCCATCTTCTTCCGCTTATCCGGAGCCGGGTCGCGGGGGCAGCAGCCTCAGCAGAGAAGCCCAGACCTCCCTCTCCCCAGGTACCTCCACTAGCTCATCCAGAGGGACTCCAAGGCGTTCCCAAGCCAGCCGAGAGATATAATCTCTCAAGCGTGTCCTGGGTCTGCCCTGGGGCCGCCTCCCGGTAGGACATTCCCGGAACACCTCACCCCAAAGGCGCCCAGGAGGCATCCTGATTAGATGTCCGAACCACCTCAACTGGCTCCTTTCGATGTGGAGTAGCACTGGCTCTTCTTTGAACCCCTCCCGAATGGCTGCACTCCTCGCCCTATCTCTAAGGGAGAGGCCAGCCACCCTTCAGAGGAAGCTCATTTCGGCCGTTTGTATTCACGATCTTGTTCTTTCGG
>VOQJ01043430.1:6254-17529 GCA_015052665.1 Apistogramma diplotaenia
CAAAAGAGAGAAAAAAAAGCGTCGCCCGGGGGGAGAGGGGGAGGGGGGAAAAGGGGGTGGGGGGGGGGGGGGGGGGGGGGGGGGGGGGTGAGATGGGGTTTAGGGGATAAACCAACAAAACAAGTGAAAAGGCTTTTTCTTAAATGGATAAATCCCACTAAGTCTACATTTCCACATCAGATTTAGTCTCTCCTTTAACACCCCCCCCCCAAATAACCTTTCCTAATCAAACCATTTACAAAGACAACAAGAAGGAAGTTTTGCTTTGGGATCTCTGCTTCCCAGTGCTGCTTCACTATGATTTTCTGTGATAGCTGACAACAAAATTCACAAGATTTTAGCTGAAAAATATGAATCTTCTTTTGAGAAACTCCACCCGATAATTACAGCATCTGACAGTTAGAAAATTCCAGGTTTCACTCTGAAATCCTCCACGAGCACACTTGTGATCTTTGAAAAATCCATATAATTCTTGGTTCAGACAGACCCGACTGGGCTGTTCTGGGCGCATTAGAGGCAGATTTCCTGTATACGCACATACAGGTATTTTGCCTCAACACACACCTTTGGCAGTGGGATGTCTCAAAGGACGGAAGCCCGAGGCACCGAGTGAATGACATAAAGAGGCCTGGTATACAGCCACAGCTGATTCACATGCAAATAACCAGCCTCGCATTGACTCTGATTAACTCCCTGTGAGTTCATAGTTTCCCTGTTAACAAAGATTTAGATGCTTTTGAGTGAAGCAGTACATTAAGTGGGGGGACAGAGAGAGAATGAAAGAGGGAGGGAGAGACAGAACTGGTAGCGAACCTTACTGTAAAGCTCCTGCAGGACACAATGCGACCTCCATCTCGCCGGGCTAATCCGCCTCACAGAGGCAGGACAGAGCCGGCATTGGTACAAGGAACGAGATAAAGGAGACACAAAAAAGCAGCGCTCTTGTTTCTCATTTCTCACAGCAAAAGTTCTCCAAAAAAAAAACAAAAAAAACCCATCACTGAACTGGCTGAATGACTTGAGACTGAGCCAGTCAAGAGCTATGTGCCCAGTGGGCCCTATGAATAAGAATGGGTCACGCTGCTACTCAGCACTGCCTGTATTTACTCGTGAGCTACATCCATACAGACCTACGATCTCGTTGATTTCATGCTGACAATAAAAAGCAGCTTTATTTATTATACCTGGAACAGGTGTTTCTGCTGCCTATTTATGTTTGAGACACATATTCATAAACATTTGCTTGTATTTGTTGTCACAGTCACTTGCTATGAAGCTACAAAAGAAGTGGAAAAGTTTTGATTCAAGCAGAAAATTTCAGATTTTCTTTGTGGGTCGAAAACATTTGCTTAAAGGCCTGTTTTAGCCCATAGACCACTACGGCTTTTACAAGAAGAGTTCTATAAGTTCTCTATCTACTGTTTTAATGTTTGTCTTTTTATTTTATTCATTCATTTATTTTGATTATTGTTCCCAGAATATGACAGCCGGGTTTGACAGGCAGGACGGAAAGAAAGAAAAAGAGAGGAAAGAAAAAAAACAACTAAAAACGGGAGAAAACAGAAGAAATAAGAGGACAGAGTTAGATAGATACACACACACAATCTTGCTGTGTTACTTTGTACCGTGTGTGTGTCTCTGTCATGAAATGTACTCAATAATGAGGGGCCACAACGACCCCCCCCCCCAGGATCTAGAGGTAAATAAGGAAAGATCCAGGGAACCCGGAGCATCCACAGCCCACCAGGAGCAAAGAAGACCTGCGGCCACACATCCCGATGATAACCGCACGCACACCCCAGAAGAGGAAGGAGAGGGACCCTAGATGGAGCTCCCACAGCCAAAGGACAAGACCCCCCCCCCACCCCCAAAGCACGAGTCAAAAATGCGGCCCCAAGGCCCCTGGCACCCAAGTACTGCCCAACACTCAGTGGAGCCCCCCCCCCACCACGCCAAAGAGGCCTGAGCCGCACCCAGACAACAACCCCAAAGTGAGTGGGCCAGCAGCCACACCAAGATCCAGCCACACACTCTGGGACTCACAGGCACCCACATCTCAGGGGAGGCAGCAGCGATCAGTGGGTAGCGATGGGGAGGGGTAAATCCCACCCTCAGCAAGTGAACATTTTGTCCTCAAAGTTGAAGTGTTAGAAGCAGGAAAACTAGCAGCAAGCATCTGACAAGGGACGGATTGTGATGGCTAGACAACTGGCAACAAAACTCCATCTCTTGTCAGGTGTTCCTGGTCCGCAGCGGTCAGCACCTCTCAGAAATGGTCCCAGGAAGGAAGCCATGGGTTTGTGGGTCGCATGTGATTGTTGAAGGACTTGTTGCCAGTTCTTGGTTTGTCACAAAAAAACTGTTCATAATAGAAAACATTGTAACAAGATTAATACAGGAGATGTGTGATGCATGCTATAATATGTTTTGCAATGTTAGGAATGACCAAAAGAGTTGTATAAATGGAAGGAATGTGACTTTGTGTGCAGCTTTGATTCATATGGTCTGGTTGCTGTGCCACCCTTAGCCTCTGCAGCAGCACCCTGCATGGTACAGCTCTGCTGGTGTGAAACCAGGAGAATAGCCTTTGTCAAGGTGTACTTGCTTCAATTCTCACTCATCTCCCCTGGCATATGGGTGTTAAATTATATGCTCCAGAGGACTCCACATTCATATTTTTACAAGACCCAGGTTATTAGGCAAACAGGCTCTGCACATGTCGCCCGCTATGACAGTTTTCGCAGTCAAGGATTTCGACCTTTATTTCCATCCAAGTACTGCCTGCTCTCCCCTTCACACCCCCTGTGACACTCGCACACACACGAACACACACACACACACACACACGTACAGCCTCTACCAACCCTCAGCAATTGCCTCTCCCTCTTCCTCTAACTAGGCGAGAGCCTCTAAGTCTGTAGAGGGTGTGATCACAGTGTAGTTGCTCTGGGTGTAAGACTCCAGGCAGAACGGCTGTGGATCTGAACCTCCCAATCTACTTGGTGGATTGACAGCACAGCCCTCAAACCCCCTCGCCCCTCATTTTGCAGCTTTATTTATAGTTTCCCTCTGCATAGTTCATAGGGGGAAAAACCATGTTTCTGATGACCATTTGTTCCTGAACAGGAGACAAATTACAAATGTGAGCTTTGCCTTTGTACTTTAAAAATGCCTTTTTCATAACCAAAAATGAGCCTGATGAAAAGACCAAGGAACATCAAAGTGGCTCGCCCTCCGACAGAAAGGTTAAAAGTTGAGCTTGAACACTGATTCTCTTGCATTCTTCCTGGCTCGATTCTCATTAGCCACTCATTTTAATCAGATGCACCATCAATTAGTATGACTTTTATATGCGTTTGATGCCTGAAAGTTGGATCTCAAGGACGCACAACTTTCAGCAATGGAAGGCAGGGTCAGTAAAGTATCCAGTGATGCCCTCATAGGTGTGTGTGTGTAATTTTTTTTTTGCCACCACAGAGGCGGTGGTTTCCTTAGGCTTTCTGAGATAGCCGGGGTAAAGGAGAAGAACGCATGATTAAGCTCATGCATTTTGGCTGCTTTTATGAGAATGTTAGAAAAAGAAGAAGTAGCAACTAAAAGCGTTTAATAGACAAACTGTAATATCAAGATGAGAGTGAATGTGAAAGATAACATCCTCTAGATTTTGACAATGTGCCTTTTTAGCGTGTAGATAAAAGAAACTCACCCAAATCGCTGGAAGAGTCGCCTGTGACCTGGTGGACGTTAAGAGATTCTTTTTAAAAGGTGTGCTTGAAAAAATAAAGAAACATAAATGAAAATAAGGCTTATTGATACAGCACAATCCAGACCTGACAAGCAGAATAAAGGATGTAGAAATAAACAGATTTACAACAGAATGATAAGGTGATGTCAGACAGACCACAGTACTGAGGACACAGCAGGTCAGAACAGAATGACACCCATCCATCCATCACTGTCTGCCTCAACAGTGCTGAGAAAAAAAGGAGTAATGTGATAGAGGACAAGTGAAGCCAACATCAAAACTGACAGAAGGATTGCTGTAAAGCATAAGGCCAGTAAGAGTCTGAAACATTACCCTGCTTTATTTCTGTCTTTTTATCAAATTTGAGTGCAGATTTGACGCCAACTGGTCCAAACAATCGTGTTTGCAGGACTTAAATAATTTATCCTTTTAAAATAAATACAAAAGTGTGAGATGCTGCTGTAAAATAATTAAAAGAGGGTTTATCTGTGACTATGACGTGTGAATGTACAACATGGCTTCTGTTCAAACATAATTTTGGTCCATTTCTACCTGAGGCGTCATCCTCGAGGACGTGAAAACATGGAAGATAATATATTAGCCACTGGAAACTGGCTTTGTTTTTAATAACTGATGCACTTACTGTATGGTGTTTAATTGGTGTTTAATTAGCAAAAACCTGAAACACTCCAGATTTTTGCTGAAACACAGTCAACTCCTGCTGCTCCAAACTTACCAGCCTGGAGATCATTTTGGCCTATATTTTATAGTTTCCCCTTCATAACAACACCATGTCAGTGATGGTTTTTTTATTAAGAACTCATTCTGGAGTTAGAAAACTGTAATACTGGTAAGATTTAAAGCTAGGGGCATAGACGATTTGATTGACAGCTGTGCCGACACAGGGAGCTGTGGGCTATAACTGTCTGCTAGGCCTCACTAATTTGTGTCACTAAACTTGACATTTTCACTGCGTTTGTGCTGTTGGTGCGTTTTGGAACCTTTTTATTGAGCGAGAAGGTGTCCTGGTGTGTGGTACAATGCAGCCAAGAAGCTCGTGTTTTGGCTTTGATGAATGAAATTCTAGTATTTTATTAGTCTGTTACCTGTGCTGATTAGCAGGTTTGTGTGTCTATGTTGCATCTATACAGTTTATGGACACAGCTTGCTAACCAATCATGCTAGCATTAGCTCATAACTGAGCACTTTAAATACTCTATGCTTACCCAGTATGGTCTTTTCAGGGTCCAAAAAAACAATGTGGCTTCAAAATGCAGACTCGAAACCCAAAGGCCGATGATGACAAGAGAGGGGATGAATGGGCAGGTCTGTTACAGAGTCAGGGAAGAGAAAACATAGTGTCTGCTGGAGCAATGAAATTTGGAAGGGAAGAGAGATTCGGAAGTTAACAATTTAAGGTATTAAATTATATTACATTAGATTACATTATGCACCGTAGTAAACTTAAACTCAACTCTGCTGACATATATCCAGAGTGCACTCTTTTAGACTTCCACTAGCACTCATTCAGTATCACTAAACTGTCAACTTGAATACAACTTCTGAAATCTGATCTCAGACATCAATATCACGTTGCAGAAATGCTTTATAGTGCGGATGCTTTCCTACCTATAGATACTGCTCTGTTGTTTCACACACCAGCACTTTAAGTTTGCAGGAAAATGCTATGCCGAGCTCGCTCAATTCATCTTCTAAATTCCACTTCCCTTGTGATTGCGAAGTCACAGTGCTAGGTAAGTTTTCAATTTGAGCACAAAAAATAAAGTGATGGAGGCAGGGGGAGCCTCAGTAGAGGTGTTAGAACAAGGGTCTGCTGGTAAAAAGCAGGTAGCTCAACAGAGTCGAAGGGGTGAACACTCAGCTGTGGTTAATCTCCTCAGGGGGACTTTGGGGCAATATCCAGTTAGACTGGAATGCGAATGTGTGTGAGTCCAACCAGGGACTGGCATAGACTGTCTCTCAATCCTCCTGCAGAGAGCCTATGGTCGCTTCCCTCAGCAGTGTTATTTCTCCCCGGCACCCTATTAAAACTGCTCTCAACACATGGAACTGGCTTCGACTACTGTAGGGTAGACAAGACACTCCCCTGAGCCCAACCACTGACGCTTGAATCCAAACCACACAAACCTCAGAGTACATAAGTGTTATGCTGAAGAATTAACTCTGCCATCTGCAGATGTCGGAAAGACTCAAGCCATAGCAAGAAAAACGAGTCAGAAACCCAAACAGGAAACTAACACAAGCTGTATCAATCAGAGATTACAGAGATGCCCTGCACAGTGACAAGTAGCTGTTGTCTTTGTCTTTCAGTCAGCTGAGGCCTCAGTCACACAGGCCTAGAGACGAGCCAGTGACCAGTAAGGGTAATGCAATACTAGTCAGGAGTTTGGACGCACTCACCCATTTATATAAATGGACGATTGTGTCCAAACCTCTGACTGGTACTGTAGGTATATTTGCTGACTGGTCGTGATTGGTTGCTGAGGGTTGCGGGCCGTCACTGTAACTCAACTGTTAAAGCCCCATTCACTCAGGGGGCACAAGCAATGGTTACCCACTGCTTTGATTGCTAGTAAAATATAAGCACCTAGCAGTTAAATGATTTATTTTCTTCTCATTTAGCAAATAGGCAGCACTCTATCACGGTGACTAAGAAGCCAGATTTAAATCGAAATTATTATCAAGCAAACAGTGTCTCATGAGCTTGTGTCAATCTCTTTAGCTCTTGAGAGCAATCTTCTAAAACAAAGAAGTCAAAAATGTGTAGAGTGTTTCAAAAATGCGCTGAAGGAAGTGTTGGCAATTTTAAAATGGCCCCACATGTAAAATGTGGTGTTTTAAAACAGTGGCTAAGGGTTTTACTCCCCATGACTTCCTCTCAGTAAAGTTCAGGGGGTGTATCTCTATTTCCGCTGTGAATTACGCATACTTGAGCAGATGGTAGTAATTTACAGAGGACTACTCTTTCTGTTAAAGGCAAAAAAAACCACTGTATTGGTTTTTTGGTATTTAGAGAAGAGTGTAATGCACAAATCCTTTAAGGCCTTAATGAGGGACTGTGGTAGCTTGTTATTTGAGCACCCAGAGAGTATGTCTTGAGAGTAACTGAAACATGGCTTCAAGTTTTATTTTATAAACAGTAGTTTTAATTTTCTGTTAAAAAAAAGACCATTACAATTTGAATGGGTCACCAAAGCTAGAAATAAATACAAGTGCCACATAGAGAAGCAATTAAAAGTTTGTACATACTTAGCACGTGTCCACATTTTTGACTGGTAATGTATACTCACTACATGCATATATCAGCAGACAATCAAACTCTCAAATCTTGTTTTTATGTCTTCTACTCTATAAGGCCATGAATCCCCGGGGTTTGTTACCCCCCCTTGTTCAAGCATGTGGAGTGTTATGTAGAGCGATGTGTAGCACAGAACGCATTCCCCTGCAGTTTACTGTAGGCTTGGCTGGGCATGGCAGATGTCTGCAATACTGCTCTGCTCTGAGTTGAGGGCTCCATTTCAAAGGCCTGTTTACTGGCAAGCCTTAATAGGAAGTGATCTTAAAGTGTTCCTTTAAACATGTCGGAGGCTAATGGTTTAATTTGCTCAGGGTATTGCTCTGTCTAATGAGATTTAGCAGGCGCTCCCAACTGCACTGCTAAAACACTCATCTTTTGGAAAGAGAGACATAATCTCCTCATGTTCATTAATTACACATCATGTCTTTAATTTTGTCACTGTCATTTTATCTCCTTCGTGCTGTATCACATTTGATTTTTGGATGCAAAACCTCTTAAATCCACCTGGAAACTTTTCTTTTGAAAGAGCATTGATTTATTTTCTTTTTATCAGACTCTTATGTTTACGTTCAGTAATTTCACTGTAAGGCACTGATGAGATTATTTAGAGAAAAAAATTTCAATAATGTGAATAAAGTAACTTCCAAATATTTTATTTTTCCGGTTAAATCCAGATGTTCTTTGTTCACAGAAACCTCTAAATCCACTTCTTCCACTTGGACTTAGGCCACATTTACACGAGAACAATCCAGTGGAAATTGTATTGTTCTTCCGTTTTTGTGTTTGAAAAGTAACGTGTTCAGATGCAACCATTCTTAAAACATCACATGGAACTGCAAAAGACATTGAAAATGTTGGAGTTCCCATGAGAGGCCACGAATGACCTCCCTTTAGCCGTTTACATGGAGAAGGGAGCAAACCATTTTCAGGTAGTTGAAATGCCATTGTCATGTCAACGAATGGTCAAAACACAACAAAAGTTGTGTTTTCACCTGAAATTATTCTTAAACGTGGTCACAGATAAGAATGGCAAAATCACATTGGATAGAACTGAAAATATCGAAAAATGTTAAAGAACACAGAAACATTAGAAATTCACCATTTCTGGGGAGTATCCACTTGGGGAGTATCCAGTGCCCCCAGCTGCTAGCTGCTTTTAAATGCCCGTAGAATTGCAACCACATATTATAGAGCAATATGACACCAGAGGATTTACACTTACATATCATGCATTCACCGTGTCCCAGAGCGCTGTATCCTTCCTCTAACGGGTTCGTACAAATCTCATAGATAGCGCTAACAACAAAAACATGCTCCATGTGCATTAGCATGTGCAGCTGTGGCATTTCTGTAGCATAATATGTAGATACAGAAAACAATTTTCAATTTCTTTGTGGGTTAGTGCACTTGTTAGCTACCTTATGTAGTAACTATGGATTTCCTTCATACATATAACTACAATCAGGGTTCTAAAGGTTCTATAGATGTATAATGAGTTGAAATGGCACAACACACGGCAGCCAGTACCAATCCTTCTGCAGGTTCATCTACGGAAACCTTGTTACAACTTTTACTTTATCTACATACCGTATTTTTCGGACTGTACGTCGCTTCGGAGTATAGGTCGCAGCAGCCAAAAAATGCAGAACAGAGAAGACAAAAACATATATTAGACGCACTTTTTGGGAAAATTTATTTGGTCAAATCTGAGACCAAGAACAGACATTTCATCTTGAAAGGCAATTTAAAATAATAATAACTAGAGAACAACAGGGCGAATAGGCTAATGCAACACATTACATTAGTAACGCCTTACATGACGCATAAACAATGAACTGAGTATGTGCCTGGTATGTTCACATAACAGTTATTCAGATAACTATAGCAAAACAAGGTTACCAAACCATCAGATCACTCACTGAATTCTTCATCCTCAGTGTCACATAAACAACTCTGGAGGCAGACGAAGCACCGCTTCCTCTCTGCGTAGCTTTTGTTTGACTAGTCGTCAGTGACTAATGACAACACGTGAAATTATATAATAATGTGTTGAGCTGGGTCGCGCAGCCTTCTCTTTCCTCTTGTGTGCGGAGGATAAGCGAGACTCCACTTCTCTTTAGCCTTCAGGCATATTTATTGAACATAAAAGGCTTCATAAAGCACAAAAAGTGCGTCTTATAGTCCGGAAAATACGGTAGTCAAGTTTATCATCAAGCATTTTTTCTACAGATAAAACAACACTAGTCTCACCCACAGCTGATCACCAGGACCAGCTTTTGTTGGTGGGAATCTGATCACCACCAACAAAAGCTGGTTCCTCAGTGTGCTGCCAAGTTGAAGTCACATGATTCAATCTTGGTTGTTGGTTCTAGGGACATCAATGGTTTTGGTGGCACAGGGAAGTGGCATTTAGAGACTTTAAACAGCACATTGATAATTCAGACTAGGCAAAGACTGGTATTTGGACTTTGATGCAAAATAATGATTGTCTTTTTCTACTTGTGGAAAGCATTCGCTCAATTTGATTATTTTTGACGGAAGTGGCATTTAGGGGCTTTTGCATGTGAACTCTTCATATGCATATATACATTACCAGCCATAAGTTTGGACACACTCGCCCACATGAATGGACAAGTGTACTGTATATGAGACATTAGCAAGTTACTGTATTGCTTAACAACATTTTAATGAGTTGCTAGACTTGCAGATTGCTTAGTTAAGTTGCTTGAGCAAGTTTGTGTTTGTGTTCCTGTTTGCACATGTGTATGCACACGCTACATGAGTACTAGGTGTAGGGCTAAACAATGATGGATTGGGTCCCACAGGTCCCTGGTGTGTTCATTTTCAGAGTCCAGCCGATGACTTAGGTCATCCCAGGGATCAAAGGATATGACTGGATCACAGCAACATCCTTCCCTCTGGTCCAGGGTCTTACACCCCTCCTTGTCTCTGGATGAAGATAGAACATTGTCTTCTTCTGTCTGGCAGCTTTTTCACTTACCTTTCTCTGATGGAGGATGCCCTCATGCACTCTTTGCCTGAGGCAGCCTATATTTCTGTCATTTTCATTCTGATTTGTTGACCATGTTATGGTGATGGTTTTACATCAAACTGTCCCCAGAGGAGGTTCATTTTCTGGATTTTTGACAAGCTGTACTCAACTTTGCTTTAGTATAAACACAATGCAGGGCATTAACTTTTGCGTTTAAATACAGTTTTGGTCATTGATTGGCAGTGAATGTAGAACAAATGTCCAAGTCACTGGTGAACCACTTAGGGATATGATTAGGGTAAGTTTATGGATTCATTTCGGTGTGGGTGAGATGAAAATCCAATATAAACTGATAAATATCAGCCACAGCATAAACATCAAACAGGTGATTGGGTGGATGTTAGATTGCAACTATTGAACTACTGAAGTTCTTGATTATACTGTATAACTTATAGTTATCATGGTATTCATTGCCAACACATGCAGATGACATTGTTAGGGTTAAGATTAGACTTCCGCCTAACCCTGAAAGTTTCTCCTCTATTGCATACTCAAATAGGAGTCTTATAACAGAGCTGTATGGTCCAGAAACATGTAAGAGATGATGCATAACTTCTTCTAGTTTTTGTACCCGCGCATCGAAAATTGTGCTTAATATTTTACAACACTGCATCTTAGCTAATTGGATTTCATGCTATTAGCCATTATCAGGTAAGAATTCCCAATTTCTTTTTCAATAACAACAACAAATACTGTTTAGCAAAGAGAAATGTATATTTTAAGGCTGGCATATAGCACATAATCATTAAATCTAGTGTGTGCAAAGTATCAGGTTTGCATGTCTAATGTGTTATTTTCACAAGATTTCATTAGAGAATTGCAAGGCTACTCAACAACCCTCGTTGAAAGCTTTCCCATCTGTCCTTTGCCTTTTCTCTGTCTGGTTCCCATCTTATCAAGTGAAGTATGTGCAGGGTTAAATGCTGGAGATAAGCTTGTCTGGGTAAAACTCCATGAAAGGGAGCAATAGGATTATGGTGTCCATGCACAAGTCTCAAGCAAACCTCTGTGAAATGGATTGCCCTTATTCACATCTGTTTTTCATATCTATCTATCTATCTATCTATCTATCTATCTATCTATCTATCTATCTATCTATCTATCTATCTATCTATCTATCTATCTATCTATCTATCTATCTATCTATCTATCTATCTAT
>VOQJ01043433.1:0-12289 GCA_015052665.1 Apistogramma diplotaenia
CATTTTAATAAAGATGGTATTTTTGTTCAGATGAGAACGTGCAGGAGCTGGCTGTGGAGCTCGTTCAGCTGGGGTTCATCAGTGAGGTGCGTGGCGTTTATGACCTCTTACCACATTACACTGCTATTAGTGTTACACCCTCGGCTGAAGATTTAATCTGACCCTCACTGTCTTTGCATTTCAGGGCGATCAGCCCCGACTCGCATCCGTTCTCGAAGAGGCCTTCTCGAAGTTCTACAACCGGAATGGTTCTCTCAATCCGGTGACTGTTTCCTCATAGCAGAGGGCTCGCCGGGCCTTCTTTCAGCCTTCCTCATCTTTTTACAGCAGGACTAGCTTTTGCTTCATCTCCAAGTTGCAGGAAAGCCTTTGCAAGGACAGAGGAGGAAGCCTCAGTCTGACTGCACATCCCGCGGCCTGTTCTCGTATCTTCTAGTGGGAAAAGCTGCCACTAAGTGGTTGTTGCTTTAGATCTCTTTGTTTTCCTACCAAATACAGCCATCTGCTTCTCTATTAAGGGGGAAATCCGAGTTGCAATGGAAAATACAAATGTTTTCACTGTTTGGCTTATTTCTTTCAATTCTGAAGTAGTAAAGAAATGGTAGAGATAAGCAAAAAAAAAAAGGTAACAGTATTTTCCTGAAGTCAGTGTTAAAATTGTATTTTAAAAATTTTTACTTTAAACTGTGTAATAGTTGTCTGTATGGAAAAACCTTCTTGGCATACTGAAGTGTGTGTGTGTGTGCGTGCGTGTGTGTGTTATACGGTGTTATAGGGTTCAATCTGGTCGTCTGGTCCTTTTTAAACTGTCTCTTCAGCGGCGAGGGAGGCATCTTCTAACCTTGTGTCACTTCTGGAAGACTCAGTCGCATCAAGCGAGCAAGAGTTTGACTTCAGAGTTCTGTAATTGTGCAACATAGTCATGACATATGCAACCCAAACACAATCTGAAGAGCTACAGATAAAATATTCAAAAGATCAAACTATTTATTTGTGTTGCATCGTTTTCTCAGTGTGTAATGTACTTCACTTCCAGCACTAAGGCCGGTGGTTGTTCTGAATGTATGCTCTTACTTGCTCTTTTTCTTTAAATTACGCCATTATTTTTCACAACAAAGAGGTGGTGTCGCTTTATTGTGGTCCAGCTACTATAAGTAGAGAATTGCAGCATTTATGAGTCGGGGTTAGGTTGATGAAAAGGTGTCTGTAGGTGGCATTTTACAAGTTGGTTAGATTCACGTGGGCTTCGTTTTAGCGCTTAAGCATGTGATGGATGATTGTCATCAAGGTTGGTGAACGCATGTCTGCTTTTCCATGTCTCATTGGAAACCGACGCATGCGATAAACTTGCTTCTGGAGTTTGCTTCGTTTTCAAGATTTACTATGATAATTTACCATGTAGAGAGACTTCTGTCAGCTTAGGCCCATCAACCTTTAGCTGTTTTAGTTCCGACATAGGTTTCCTTCATGGAAAATCTTCTGAGAAGTTCGTACCCTGGGGATCTCTGCCAGTTTGTGTCTGCGTCCTGTTGGGAGATGTCCTGTGGCTTCTGGGTTGTGTTCACCAATAGAAAGTTATGATTTAGAGATGGAAATGTAGTCAGTGGTTCAGTGTTGGTTTCTCCATGCTGTGACAGGGTCTGTAGATATGAGTGTGGGACTGGCTGGCATGCTTGTAAACCATCTTGTGCACTGTATGCTGGACACGGCTCTGTTTCTGCAAAGCATTAACCCTCTTTTTTCACTTCCTGAAATAAAAAAATACACTGTCAGCACATAATGATGTTTGGAGCTGTCTTTTTTAAAGCACTGCTGTACAAACATCAACTTTTACGAGAAAAAAAATTCTTATTGTGTGCTCAGACCAGAGTTGTTAAGTTATATCTGGATTCTTCAGTGGAAAATGCTTCAGCACTTCCCACCTAACTGCCTGAAAATGATTTTAAATATATTATTTTATAACTTTGGCATATGGAATATCACACTGTTCTGAGTAACAGGCCCTTGACATACTAGAGAGTTGAAAATTGGCACTTTTATAAGTCACATTGCTTTTTCCTGCTCATTACTTCTCAAGTACCAGAGAACTAAGAACCAAATTTAAGCTCTCTACACCCACTCAGAGGGCCATAATCTACAGCCAGAGTCCTCTTTCTTTTAGATTTTTCTCTTTAACCAGCTTTAAGCTGTATATCATAGTCTCGAACCCACGGATGTCTCCAAGCGCTCCTGAGTGAAGGAACATGCGCACACACACACACAAATGAGAACTCGTTCGGTAATGTAAATAATTTATACAAAACAGGATCCTGGCGTATCAGGAGTGAGATCTCCAGCCTCAGAGCATCATTGTTTGAATTAGTAATTGTCCGTTCAAAAACGTTAATAAACTGTAGCCCTTGTACAAGTATATCCATGTACATAAAGTCACAATGTGTGCTCAAATAACAGTTGAATAAAACACATTTCATGCTGACAAACACGTTGCCGTACAAAATTACAGCAGTATAATAGAAGAACAGCGAGACTAAAAAATATTTTCCATATAAAACACCCTAAAAACACGCTCTAAATAAAAAGCTACCAAAATGGTGACATCCAGTTCGTGAGTGTTTTTCAGCTGTGTGAGTAATTTTCAATTCTGTACACAGTAAAAAAAAAAAAATTAAAAAAAATGAAGCAAAAACTACAAAAACAGTACATAGCACTTCAATTCAAACACATTACTCTTTCACATTAAAATTAGTTTTACTTCCGAGTTTGAAAGTATATAGGCACAGTAATTTAATCCGTGAGCCACGTTTTGTCATTACCGTCCGCTGCTGTTAGAGCTCTGCTTTAACTCTCAGACAAAGTCACGGTCTCCTCTTTTCCACGTGCCACTGTGGAGCCACGAGCTGCCGAACATCAAAATCAGCTGGCTCTCAGTCGCAGCTCACGTGAGCTCATTTAACTAGTTTTATAAAATGTCAATTAATTGTTCTCAAGAGTCTCCCGGGCCGCAGCCATGAAGATTCATACAAAGACGACACCCGTTACGTAGAAATGTTCCAACTCTGAAGGGTTTCATTCCAAAACACTGTGTGTAGAACGCACATCTTTTTGTCTCAGATATTTCTAATTTTCTATTTACAGGCACACACAACATCTTGGTGGATACTTGCTTTAAAAATCTGGGGTATGTTAAATAGTCACATTTATAGTTTGATAGAATGATACAAGGATAAGCCACAGCATTAAAACCACTGGCAGGTGAAGTGAGGAATGCTGATCTCGTTATAATTACCAGCAGGGAGGCTTTGAATTTACTTTGACACACGGGTTCATACATCCATCCATCCAGCCTGCCACCTCCAACTATTCTGAGACATTCCTAGAGCGATATTCTCTCCACCGTGACCTGGGTCTGCCCCGGGGCCTCCTTCCAGTAGCAGATACCTGAAACACTTCACCCAGGAGGCATTCTTGCCAGATGCCTGAACTACCTCCCTTTGATGTGGAGCAGGAGCCCCTCCAAAATAACCAAGCATCTCGCCTTCTCTGTATAAGGAGTCCAACCACCATGGAAGCTCATTTCTGCCGCTGGGACCTCGTTCTTTCAGTTGCCCCCCAGAGCTTGTGGCCACCGGTGACAATGGAGCATAGCTTGACCAGTAAATAACCACAAGAGAACGTGGGCTTGTCATCCATTTAAATATTGTGGTAAACCAAACACACCACCACAAGGTAATGGCACTCCCCAATATGTAGTCTCTCTTTTAAAAAAAATACTGCTTAGGAGCTACTCAAGAAACATGAAAAACAGCCTAAGATGGGGATTGTACTCAGTTGTGGAGAACAGACACCTGCAAAGACTACTGAGGAGCAGACCTTCCTGCTACAGAGTCTGAAGTCCACAACCCAAAGATCTGCAGGGAGGCTTATGGTCAAAGTCTGCTGACAAAACTGACTCCAACTGAAGCAGACCGCAGCATGCTCAAGGATGCTGAAACTATAACACACCTTTAACACACTGACGCTAACCTCCACAGCCCCATATCGCACTGCAAACAAGCAGCATGAGCCTGAAAACTCACAGTCCAAAGTGACCTCATCTAAAACCCCACAGGAATCAAAGGATCTGCTGCCCCAGACGTCCTGTGTCCATACCCTGACTGGTGGTTTTAATGTTGTAGCTGATCGGTGTATCTAATAAACAGATCTTGTTATTGACGGGACCATTGAGGTTTGGAGATAATCCCGTATTAGGATTTTTCATCCTTGTATAATCATGTTAAGACATGAATGGAGATGCTGTTCGCATTTAAACAACCCAAAATCTGGTAAAGATTTAAATCTAAAATACTTGAGAATATCTATTCTTAATGGACCCTTTTTCAAAGAAAAGCAGAGATGATCAAAAGTGTGATGGCTGAACTCCATTTAGCCTCCATCTGAGACATCCGGACAGCAGTCAGCCACTGTGATTTTATCAGTAACTGTACTTTTCTAACTGCAGCAGATCCAAAGGTCCATTCAATCATTACGTTCTAATAAACACTGACAATGAATTGATAAATAAGGACAGAAAAAACAAATTACTCTGAACCTTCTTGTCAGTATTACAGCAGATCAAAAAAAAAAAAAGTCTGAATTCTTACACATTTGTGAGTATAGTACATATACTGACTTAAATATTGTTGATTGGTTCATTTTACTTTCATGCCTGGAGTTACACTGTACAGAGCGAGGATGAAATATTTTACAGTTGCAGCAGAGAACATGTTGGTGGCATCTTAAAATAAAAAATTTACTCCCAGATGAAAAATATTAAACATTTCGGTCCAGTTTTCTCTGGACCGCGTGGCTCCCGCTGTCTCCAGTTCGTCACCCTGTTTGATGTCCACATCGAGCACCAGGTCTTCATTCAGATAAATCTGCAGGTTCTGATGTGTTTTTCTCTGCTGACTACTGCATTTGTATTTCATCATGATAGGTAATACAAAATGTGGCTTGAGCAGCTCTGCATATTAGATACCTCATTTTGGAGTGAAACTCTTCGACCCTTGATGTGGCAGGAAATAGGAAATATACAGAATAATATCAAGTTAGCACCATCAGTGCAGCAAAAGGCATTCGACTTGTAGAGGCTTATTCTGGTTCCACTCATGGCTGGAAGTTTGAGGACTTCATGATGCTGTTTAGCTCTGTATTAAACTGGTCCACATCTGACGAGGTCTGAGGAGGCGCCAAAGCTCCGGGACGTCCTTTATTTCTTCAAACACTGGTACATCAGCGCTCGTGGGTTCAGCACGTAGCGCTCGGAGTTGAGTAACTTGGTGAGATTCTGTGGCACGTGGGGCCGGGGAGCCATGTACGACATGCCAGGGCTCACTGCCATCACCTCGGCAATCTTCTGCTTCATCTCACTTATCTCCCTGTCCTGCTTTATAACCTTATCTGTGAGAGAAAAGTGTGGATATGAGGAGAAGGAAACTGAAATGAAATCCGGTCCATAAGATTTCTGTTATTTCTGCACTTGAATGTGAAACAAACCAGATTTTCTGCGTCTGTAGAAAATAAGTGTTTGAGTACTGAAATGCTAAACAACGGTCTACTGAGTTTCACGGAAATTAGCTAAAAACGCAGAGCAATGGGTTATGTCCCCTCCTGCTCTTGATTCAGGCATTCACCCTTCAAAAATAAAAAATAAGGACAATAGCGCAGCTTGGGTCAGCAGAGCACTGGCAACTTTGCACCTCAGTACCCAATTACCCAGTTCTGTAACTTTATGTGGTCTGCCACTAGCTTAAAAAAAAGACCGCTATCTGCTGTGGCGACCCCTGCAAATAACAGAGCCGTTAAAACTAGCTTCTTTATGTATAAGTTAGCTCTTAGAACGCTGATGTTTCCTATGTGAATGCTGTTGTAGTCAGTGGAGAAGCTGAGTAGACTTCTCCTGTGTGGGCCAGACGTAATTACATTCTGCGCTCAGTCATGATGGCACTTTATGTAAAACATGAGCATGAGGCGCTTCCGGCCACGCCCCCTACTCCAGGCCGTGAATTGGCATTAAAAATATGGTACAAATAGGCCCTTTAAGTTACTTTTTTGACATTCCGCTTTCTCCTCCAATTAAGAATGTCAAGAAATGAAATTACAGGGCCTATTTGTACCTTATTTTTTATCCCAATTCACGGCCGGAAGTAGGGGGCGTGGACGGAAGCGGACCGCGAGTTTGAGATGCCTGCCACAGTCCTGTGCAGAAATGTGATGATGGGCTATCAAAACACACAGAACTTTTACTGAAATCCAAATACATATGTATAATGTTTGGTAAAGTCTACAACAAATTGGTACTATGCAGCCTGTGCTGAAACATCCTGACAGCCACACGGTGGTGCTGTTTCATCCACTGGTGGACAGGATTGACTGGCAGACAAAACAATTATCTAAATTATTATCAGGAATGAGTATATCAACCTTGGGCGATTTCTAGCTGTCTGCGGGCGTCTCCCAGCGCAGAGAAGAGGTCGAGTTTGATGCGAGTCTCAGCACTCAGGTTGTACTCCAGATGTTGAGCTTTTTCCTGCATGGCTGACAAAGTGGACAGCAGCATATCTGTGTCTTTCTCCACACAGCGGTAGTTTCCCAAAGCCTGAGTTCAGAGAACACATTAGCAGTAAGGACAAGTGTAAAACATCAATACGCCAGTAATACCTCCTGCGCTGACCACCTGTGGGAGTCGGTGCTTTGGTTTCCTTAGTATCTTTCTTTTCTTAAAATTTCAGACACACAGTGGGTTCACTTAGGAAACCAATGCACCACACATTTAATTACTTCCACACAGTGATGATGACCAGCCAGCCATTCAAAAAACATAAAATCTGCACCACATTTGTTACTGAGATATTCTGAAAGATGACTCTCTTTCTGGGTCAAAATCACCTTTTTAACAATTTCCATTTTGTGAAAGGTGTGAAAGAACTGTAATGTTTTTATGAAAGACCTGGCTTCTATTCCAGCATGCTCCATGGAATGTATGTCATTAAAATGAAATCAAATACCACACAGAACCACAATTTACACACCTAATGCCAGACAAAAAACAAACAAAACATCCATACAGTAATACTGCATATTGATGTGATGACAATATGCAGTATTACATATGTGCAATATGGCGATTGCAGGCCAAAATAAAACGGATTACAGAGAATGCTCAAGGTCCCCGATGAAAGCCATTCTGTTTTCTTAGAGAACGAAAAGAGTCGAACACACAAAAATCAAAAACAGCAAAAAAGGACTTCATGACCAAACTGAGGACAACCGAGCACTGGACCACTTGACTCACAGACACTTAAACTCACAAGTTCATTCCCAAATAGAGTAAAAAAAAAATACCTCAACATCACTCTCTAGATCTACCACACGACTCTCTTTCACTTGATACTCCAGCTGTAGTTGTTTGTACTCTGTCTCTAGCTCTTTAACTCTTTTCCTTAACATTTGGGTTTCACAGTGTTCCTGCCTGGTGTAGGAGATGGAGAAAATAAGAGTGTTTGAGCAGGGTCAAGAGTCTCACTGGAGCTGAAGGCTAGTTTGCACAGAAAGAAACAGGACATTTCATTTTCATAGTTGAAAACTATTTTTCTCTTTAAATTATTTTGAACACATATGAGAGAGGTTATTTTAAAAGAATCCATTGCTGATGGTAGTAGGGATTAAAGAATTGTTTTATGTGTTACTTATCTGTTTTCTTGCTGAGAACTAGAGGAGATCAATATCACTCTTGGTTAGCTTAGCGCGAAGACTGGAAAGCGGGATAGACTGCTAGCTTTGATCAAAGATAACATGTGCTCGCTGGCCACTTTGTTAGGTATGCCTGTTCAACTGCTCATTAACCGAAATATCTAATCAGCCAATCACAGGGCAGCAACTCGGTGCAGACATGTTCAAGAAGAACCGCTGAAGTTCAAACTGAGCGTCAGAATGGGGAAGAAAGATTATTTAAATTAATTTGACCATGACGTGATTGCTGGTGCCAGATGGGCTGGACTGTATTCAGAAACTGCTGATCTGCTGGGCTTTTCCCACACAACCATCTACAGGGTTTACAGGTAATAGTGTGAAAAGAGAAAATATCCTCTGGTAAATGATTGCTCATTGTTCCTGGGTGTTGCTACAGTAGGTAGGTGGTCGCCAGAGGATCATCGACTGGTCTCTAAGCCTCTTTACATTGCGAGGCTAACTGGCTGAGGAAGGCTAATCAAAGTAATGTCGATCTCCTCATTTAACTCTCAATAAGAAAGCAAGAAAACACAATTGAATCAATTTCTTCAAATTTTTGGCCATGTGGTCACAGCAACATTTAACTCTGGAGTAAGTTTCTGGAAATATAACAGGGAATTTAAACGTGTGGGTTACCTGTTTGTTAGGCTCCGTGCTGTGCTCGCCGCCTCCTCCAGTTTCTGAGCCTGAAGCTCAGCCAACTGCTTTTCAGCAGAGAGTCTGGCCTCTGCCTCTGCTCTGGTCTTCTTCTCCAGCATCACACAAGTCTGCTTGTCCCTCTGCTTGTTTTTGGTTAAGCACAGAATCCTGAAGGCATGACATTAAAGTGGCTTTAAATAAGTTCCAGAAAAGATCGTCAGTATATGGGTTACTGCCACAAGCAAATGGTCTCGGTTGAGATTAGCGTCAGCAAGCTTCAAAAACAGACATAAATGTTAAACAGGTTTCTTATCATCCTTGTAGTTGTTAAGTCACTGGAGAGCACCTTCCTTTAAAAACTGGAGCATGTCTTATCAGAGCTGGTGGTGCTGATCAAAACTGCATAACATGCTCATCTCAAATGCGATTTTAAAGCCTCTGGCAGCTGGACGTGGCTTTGATCTGGTAAATGTGTAAGGAGTACCTCTGTAGCAGGATGAAATAACTAACTGAGACACCCCCAGACCCCCACTCCACTCCATACACACCTCCTTTTTTTCTTTTTTTTTAAGCTCCAAATGTTCTTAGAGTGATAATCTGTTTTGGTAGATTAAAAACTGTGGTCACATATTGGAGGAAATGTGCGAGTGGAAAAAAAATGACACATTAAAACATAAGCAAAGTAGATTCTGTGTCAATATACAGGTAATAAAAAATGGTTTGTGCAGCTCAGCACTGTCTGCAGTACATGCAGCAGAGTAGCATCACAGCTAATCGGCATTGTCTTCAAATTAATAAACAAAAATGCCATCTTATTGCCTTTATAATTCATGCATTTTGCTTTATAAATAAACCTCAAATAGCTGATTAAAAAAAAACAACTTTTCAAACATTTTTCTATTTCTGGTTATTTTAAATTTAAAATCTTTTTGGTTGTTTCTTGGGCAGAAGAAGCAATTTCAAACACAGTGTATAAAATCTGGTTTTGTCTGATAATAAACAAGGTTCAAAGTCTCACAAAGAAACACAAAATCTGTTTGTCTACTTAATATTTTAAAGTAGCATTTTTGCATGTTTTCACTGGTTATTTATAGACTCAAATATAGACTGTAAAATAACAAAGCGAAGGAGCCAAATACCACTCACTTGCTCTGGAGCAGCATGTTGGACTGTCTGAGCAGGGAAACCTCTGGTCTCAGGCTCCTCTCGCTATTGGTCAGATTGCAGATGTGACTTCGAAGCTCCTGTTCGGACTGCCTGCTCGCCTGCAGCTCGCTCTTCAGCCTCCTCAGCTCCTGCTCCAACCTTTGAGATGCACAAAGACCTTTTAGTGCTGCTTCAAGCATCACATAATTCAAGCGCTGCTACATGGTGACTTACCTGCTTATCTGTTCGGCGTGGTAATGCTGAGCTGCTGCGGCGCTCTTTTCTGCTGCATCCCTGTTGGGGCTGACTGTTTTAGAGCTGGATCTCTGTTTCTTCTCAGTCCGTCCCGCAGGGGGTGAAGGAGTATTTGAGCTGCTTCTCCTGATTTTTGGTGAGGAGCTCTTAGCTGCCCGCATTGCTTTGCTTCCATGCTCCTCTTGAGGTAGATTTTCTGGGGTTGTTGATGATTCTGTTCCTCCTGTGCTGCTGTGCAGATCTTTGGACTCACCCCCATTGGGTTTTGATGATGATGATGATGGTGGCCGGCGGTTTGGTTCGGCAGGCCTCACCTCTTGTGAACCCTTTTCTGTTGCTCTCTCTTCACTGCGGATCTGGAGGCAGTCCACAGTGTGTGCCTCGTCATGGGCCACCACAGCACCATTCTGACACTGATACTGACCTGACTCAGGCTTGATCTTCCATTTTTGAGCTGTAAAAACAAACAAAAGGTCAGTTCAGGAGTCTACTATGCAGCTCAGCCATGAAACATCTAGAATTAAATAACATTTGTAGTTTGCTCACTTTGGTTTGAATTAATATTCAAAGCTTTCAACAGGGCCAACATTATTCATTGGAATTACTTATTAATAGAAAATATTTCTCCCTGACTTAACCCAACCAGGACAGACTTTTAACCCTTTTTTGGAGTTAAATAGATTCTCCACTGATTTTACACATGAAAACCACCTATATAAACTGCACATAAAAGATGGCTAGAGCCACACTGACATCACTGATTGTAACTGAGGTCTTCGAGCTTGAGGTGATTGTTTTAGCTCTGTTGTCTTGCCATTTTTTTAAAACTGGATGTGAAGAGCGTGGGGTGAATTTGAGTGAGGAATTGAAAATATGAATAGACTATATTGGTTTAAGAAAAGCATACAAGCATTCTACAACTAAAACGTCAAAATGTAATTGTTATATATGTATTTAAGGAACCATATCCTGACATTTTTGCACCTATTTTTGCTCCTATTTTCTTCCCTTCACCTGCCTGTGTCTTATCTGTGAGTTGACTCATGCTTGTTCTAATCACCTCACTGAGAGGCCCCATAAGTGGAGATCGTAATAAACTGTCAGACTGAAAACAAGAACGAGTGCTATCAGAAAAGAGTGAAAAATCCCTGCAGGATGGTAGGTGGCAGTGCAAATGCATGGATGGTGCAGGTGCACGGACTCACTGCTGCTGCCATCTGTGCCTGTCTTGGGATAAACCTGCAGGCCTGGGGGGAGCGAGTGCTGAAGTAGGTGCATGTGGAAGTCATTCTCATTCTGCACTGCTTTCTGTATGCGCAGCTTAAAGATATTGGTGAAGTAGCAGGTGGCATCAAACCCCAGATAAACTACAGGATATCCAATACTGAAAGTGAATAAAGAAGCAAAACAAGGGAGTTACAGTAGAATATACGGGATGTTCCCGCTTAAATACAAAATCTAAAAGTATTTATGAATTATACCAAATGTATTTATTTTATTGTTGTTTTTGTTTTTACACTTAACTGATCAGTGGTGCGTAGAATATGCTTAATCAAATGATACATCTAAATGTGTTTGTACCAAATCAACATACCAGTGTGCGGCAAAAAGATGGGACAGGTTGGCATGTGAGTTTTTAATGTCTTTGAGTCGAAGTGAAGCCTCCGTGTATACGAGCAGGATCCACAGGGACACTGTCGATATACAGATGCCCTTCTCTAAGGAGAAAATAATTACTGTCATACGTTTATGAGAGGCACAAAGGCAGGTAGGTTTTGCCAAACGGATGATAATCTTCATACTCACCTGTGTGCCATATGTAATTGAACAATACATAGGTGCTCGCCACAAAGAACAGCCAGTGCAAAGGAACAAAAATTAAACAAAAGATGTCCAGGGTGAAGGCAGCACAAACAAAAACAACACAAATAACCTGCAAAAAAAGAAGAAGAAAAAAACAACAAAATAAAATGTGAGCAATTCACTGAAAATAGAAGAAAGCCATGTTCTTGTTCACTGTAGCCTACTACACAGCACTGGCTGGCTTATCATCATCAGGGCCAGTGCACAGAATATGAAATCAAACACAGCAGGAATTCTCACCAGCCCATGACAGTGGAAAGTGGTGTACACGCTCCCAAAGAAGAGCCAGCACGGCCACAGGTACTCCAGTCTGAATTCAAGGATGAAGTCTGCCAGCAGCACCAGTGTCCACATCACCATAAACTTCAGGAAGGTGTACGCACTACAAAGACATGCAGATTTTATTTTAATCTACTGTCATTATTATTATTATTTCACTTTGATTTCATGGAATAAGAATGTGCCTCTTCTTTGAATTCCAGTAAATAAAGGCTTTCAGATAAAGCATCAGATACACACACAGGCTCATACGAACCTGGAAATTGTAAAAAAAAAAAAAAAAAAACACAAACAAAACAAAAAAAAAAAAAAAAAAAAACCACAAAAAAACAAACTG
>VOQJ01043434.1:0-17311 GCA_015052665.1 Apistogramma diplotaenia
TTCATTGGATAATTAACCCGGAAAAGCCCGCCTCTGTTCCCATGGAAACAGAGGCGGGCTTTTCCGGGTTAATTATCCAATGAATTTTTCCCGGGTCGGAGTTGGACGTTTGATTGGCTCCAGAATATGTCTTGAAATCATCTACGCCACTGGCGCTCGAAGCCCGCGGTTTACAAAAGACATTTATCACATGCAGTGAAATAATATTATGTTAATAAATATGTGCTTTTAATCGAGGCTGGCGTTGATTCCGAATAGAGCCTTAAACGTCAGGCCGAGAACACGTCGGTAATCCAGGACTGAGAAACAGCACCGACCGTACAGCTGTTAATTTGTTAGCAGTTAAGTTAGCAGATGGCTAGTTAGCCGCAGTGCAGGTAACGTTACCTTGTCAACTAGCATCAACTGAAGCAGCCGAGCCTAACAACTAGGAAACGAGCTGAGGTGAGTGTTGAACGCTACAGTTTCTAAACAGCTTAAATATCGTCAATAAAACACGTCTTCTTGCAGGAACTAGCCACTTAGCCTGCGATATTAAACTGTAATTGCTGCAACCATTAATTCTCTGTCGTATATACTTAATTCAGTTATTGTCACCGCGAGCTGGATCACCAACAACAATGTCACTGTCAGCTGAGAATCGTTCTGCGGATACGGAAAGCTTCGGTGTTAAAGGACAGACTATTTGTGTGGTTCCCGACTTCTCTTCTGGTCCCCTGGAAGATGACTTTAACCTGAATAGGTCCTACCCATGTACTCGGAGACCTCTGTACAAGGAGAGGCTTTTAGCCTTCCGGAGTCGTTATGATCCTGCTTCCCTGGCAGGCAAGTTTAAAATGTTCTGATTTTTACTAAACAGCTCAGGGGATAAAGTCACATCCACACAGTCAGATTTGAAACGATGTGTGGGATGTGATCTAATTTTTTTAAACTAAGGGAATAAATTGTTTTAATATGTTTTATAAGACCCATTTTTCTTACAGGTGACCATTTTGACGTCTGCTCTTCTGTGGCCACAAAAAACCTTCAAATGTGTAGTTTGTTTCCTGTGTCCCAAGCTGGTTCCTTGCCACACCTGTCCACTGTGTCAGAGATGCAGGATATTCTCTTCAGTCAGCTGATGTCTGGAGATTTTAGCCTGCCTGGGTATCCCTCTCCCCTAAACCCAAACAAAGTCATTCTAACAGTCAACCATAACACCAAACAGGTACTGTGGTGTTCATTTAATGTGAAGAGGTGTGGGTGTGGAGAGCAGAATGAAATTCCACTGTTGCATTTACTTGCCGATTTATTTTCAGGTTTTGTCAGCAAATGAACAAGCCTGCAAGCTGTTTGAGTGTACGACCAAGGAGCTGATTGGGAAAAAACTGCACTCCCTCTTAAAGAAAACCAGTCAAGTCCTGGAAGAAGCGCTGGAAGAGGATTTTCCACTAGTTGATGGGACTGTTGGTGTAGCATCTGGAAAAGTGGTATGAAATTGCTTAATTTTCCACAAAACTGCATTAACCTCCTGAGTTAGATTTCATTGATTTCCAACACCACCACTTTTTTTTCTGTGACAGGTGGATGCCGTGACATTATCTGGAGAGGTGCCAGTATCAGTGTACACCTACAGACAGTCACAGAATGAAGACCACCTCATTCTTATGATGGAAAATGTGGAAAGGGTGTCTGCCTTTCTGTCCTTTTCAAAAGATGTAAGTACACTTTTGTTTAGCAGTCTTTCAAAAATATTAAGATAATTTTTATAATGCTATATTAGACATGTACATTTTTTCATTCTCAGGGTAGTATCCTATCCTGTGACTTGGCTTTTGCCCATCTCCATGGATACCATCATCCCGAGGAGTTAAAAGGAGTGTGTGTGAAGGAGCTAATCCCCTCTTTACAAATCCCCCTCCACAGTCATGCATTGCCCAAAGTAAGCACGCTTTTGAACTGTTCTGCTCAGCTAAGTAAAACTCGCAATTTTAACCTTTGCTTCGGAGATCCTGTTCATCATTGTGCTTTTCTGGCATTTTGGTGGCACACATAAAATAAATTCCCTCTGAGGTGTTTCTGCAGTACCGGCTTTGCTTCTTTCTTTCTTTTTCCGTCGCCTTTTCAGATGCTGAGGGTTCAGCGAGTGTGTGGTAGAAGCAGAGGAGGTGCAGCAGTCCCGCTGTGTGTCAAACTTCAAGGGGCAGTGCAGTGTGGGAAACACCAGCTTAATGGGACTGGATACATTTATCTCAACGATAGCCTTGATGTATCATCCTCATCAGGTAGTTTGCTTAGATGTTAGGACAAATGTGGGGCTGTTGTTAGGACAGCAGAACGTGCAGTTTGGGGATTTTACGTTTATGCAGTTGGAAAAATACTTAATGCATTTTTTTGTGTGTCCACTCTAGGGAGCTCTAGTTGAATAGTATTCTCAAATCGGACATTTTTGTTTTAAAGAAATAAATTCGCAGAGTCACTGTATCGACCCCTACCCATATGCTATAATTGGTTCTATCATTTATTGACGATATAATCGTATGTTTTCTGCTTTCTTTAGCTAACTGTGCACTTTGAATGTGTGCTTGGACTTTCATAGATGTAAACGCAGACAGCGCTGTCAGCTCAGCTCTGGAATACTCTGGAACAGTTTGGGTGTTCACTCCTGTCAGTGGTCTCCTCCTGCTCCATGCTGATGGTTCGATCGTTAGCATCCACAACCACCTGGCCCTCAGCCTGTTTGGCTACAGCAAGGACGAGCTGCTGGGGAAGGTCAGCCAACGTCACCAGCTCAACATGTATGTTTGGAATGAGGACCATCAGACACTCATAGATATTGCGGCTGTTTTGTCATCTGCAGAACATCACTTTCCTGATGCCTGGTTTCTACGGTTGGATGTCGGACTCAGCTGACAAAAAGGCCAGATCCTTCTCTGATTCTCATGCAGAGGCCCCTAAAAGTCCAGTAGCATCCAGAATATCAGCAAAGTATGGTGAGTGTTTCCATATGCTTTTCATAAATTTGCTATCTGTTTATCTTTATTTCTTTTTTGTTGTTGTACATTTATATTGTTTGTTTCCAGTGTGTAACACTTAATAATATCCTTCCTTATTTCAACTTCAGACCCTTCCTCACTGGTGGCTGGAGACATGGCCATGGTGCACCGAGCTGCCCTGGAAAGGACTTCATTAGGGAGGGGCAGAATCTTCACTGGCACCAGCACCATGCTGGATAAACAGGGCAGCGCTCTGTCTACCCTCTCCCCTCCCGCTGTCACTTCAACACGTGTGCTTACGTAAGTTAGCGGGCACATTAAAATCATCCAGCTCACAGGCTGCATGATTTTAATGTGTATCAATGACTTTATCTAGTAAGTTGTATGAGTGTGTTTTAGTTCTGACAGGACGTTACTGGCTAGCAGATATCAGAATTCATTGTAGGCTTTAAGCACAATTAGTTTGTATCCTCTGAAATGCTGGACAGACTAAAGCTGGTGTAGCAACAATCAGGTACCTAAAAGCCACAGCCTGCATGTATATTTAATGTGCTTTGCAGTAAATCTGGAACGGCACCAACTCAGTGGTCAAGCCTGATACCCTCCCGCGCTCTTACTGCTCAGTAGACATTAAAACACTAATTACATATGTTCTGTGTTAGATTAGTTTTGACTGCTCATTATTTTTGTGCTTTTTGTTGTTGTTGAATTAGACTTGTAAAGCCGTTGTGACTGGAACGATTTCCCTTCATTTCACAGTCATAACGGATTCATGAATGACTGTGATACTGGAACATCTCAGTCTGGGTTTAGTGTGTTAAAAGTCCTCTCGTTTGCCATCTGTTGGATGAACAACGTCACAGCATCCCCAGTATTTATTTCTTTTTTCAAAAACAGAGATTTCCAATAAAGCGCCCCATATTTAGAAGGTGAAGAAAGTTATCATTGCCCTTATACATAGAAAGAATATTATTGTAGGAAATTTAGTTCTCTATCAATAAAAAAAATGTATATTTTCTGTAGTATCGGAAGTATTAATACAACCACCCTTGCATTTCCTGTAGTAATACATAGTTTGTCGTTTCAACAGAACATTATTGTTTAATAACATCTTATGCGTAAGATTGACTTTAGTGTGGAGCTTTTATTCCAGCTAAGCATGTACAGTCCACAGCATGCAGTTGGGAACTTGCATGTGTCAAAGTAAGCAGGAGACCTCATCAATCACTAAATATGTAACTGCAGGAGCAAGTGAGTTGAGAGTTAAGGGATTCATTTGTTATATAAAGTTATCAGAGATAACTGTATAAAAAAAGATGAGTAAGCCACTAGCTGTTTCTAAGCTTCACAGATACTTTTTCAATAAATATTTTGCTGTCGCAGTTTGCTTGTAGCTATTTTTTGTCTGATCCAAGCTATCATATCTTTCCTCAGGGCCAATAACACCGCAGAACTGATGGAAGAAGCAGCTCAGGTGGCTCTGGGTAGCAGCCAGATGGACAGCGTGGATACCACTCAGGCACTCCTCAAGACATTTACCTTGGTGGAACTTCCAGATGAAAACACCTGCTGCTCCGATCCCACCGAGCCATCGCACCAAAACGGAGAACAGCAGCTGGCCAATGAGGGCCAGGGAAAGGATGAACCTGCCATAAAGAATCTCCCAGGTGTGACTCAGCTCTGCTGTTGTGGCCTTTGTTTCGTTTCTCCTTGCACCTCAGCTATAAATACATGTGTGCAACGAATGTTTTTCTTTTCTAGACATTCCTGCTGAGAATGGACATGCTGGTAAGATCAGTGACACAGCACCTGATGTAGGAAAAGACCACTGTTCATGTGCCTCCGTTTTCATGGATTCGAGCTACGAGGTCATCTCGATGGAGAGCGGGTGAGGGGAGAGATTTTTCAGTTCTGTGGGTAACTGAAAAAACATCTCAGTTGAAACTTCAAAGATGCTAATTAGAATGTCAGCACTCTGTTATGTATATAATACTTTAAAATATTACATGATGGCAGGAAGAAACGGACGAGTTCCAGCCTGTAGCTTAGAAATGCTGTCTCATTAGTCTTAGCAGGCTTTACTAGGTCAGCACCTATTTAACTGTATAAGCCGTTTTGAATTGAGTGCGCCTGCTTTTCTTTGTTTGGTGAAACTTCAAAGAAAACTGCAAACATTCATTTCCCCGTCTCATTTCATGCACTCACACCTGGATGTGTTTCTTAGGAAAAGTTTTGTTCCTCTTTTTTTGGACTTCATTTCCTAGCTCTTCGGGCTTCTGTGAAAATTTTGCTGGCCACGGTGGTTCTGATCCAGCCCAAACAGAGTGCTCGGCACAAGTAGTGGACTCGGCCAGCGTCTTTCTGGATATCAACAGCAACGGCGATCTGGTTACCCAGGCTCTGGCTGACCTAGACCTGAACGGTAGCATCAGCGACAGAGGACGCAACAATGACGACGAACACTCGGTGACATCATGCGATACAGCCGAGCTCCTGCGGACTCCCTCCCCGTGTGTGATACTGTCTGACCAGGAAGCAGAGCCCGATGGACCTGTGGAGGCCAGAAACAATTCAAGTGAGGAACATGAAAAGCACAAGGGCGAGCAGGTTCACTGGGCAGCTGTCTCTGCAATTCATCAAGGAAAATGCCAAGAGGGCTTTGAACAAGTGAATACAGGGATCCAGTCGCTGACAGATATGCCTGCCACATCAACTCCCAAGAAACAGAAGGTGTACGGACACAAAAAGTCCTCAGAGGCTCAGAGTATTGTGGAGGGGCGATTTGAAGGAAGTGGGTACCACCGAGATGGCACGAGAATAGGTTGGTGCCAATAAAGTGTTTTTTTACTCTTATTCTGATTTCCTGGTAAAAATCAAATGCAAAAACAAGTCTTCTTCTCTTTGTCTCCAGATGTGCTGTGTGACGTGTGCAGGACTAACCTCCCTGATGGAGGCTTCATTTTCTGCGTGTGGATGTGTAGACTCAGCCAGCAGGGGGCGTTGTCACAAACCGATCAATCAGAGCACAACCAAACTGGAGGCAGTCTAGGAGAGGTCAGTGGCTGTAAAGCTCTTAAATTCTGTGTCAGTAAACCGTATTGTGATTCATTATTTAAGCCTCGCGAGAGGTAAGTGTGCGTTCAGCTCGATGATCATTTATTCCATGTAGAGGATCGGTGAGGCCAGTCAGGGCGAAGCATTGCGTTCCACCATGGACCTCGAGCAGTCTAAAGCCTGCGACGGACAGTTTGAAGAAGAGTACAAGCCGATCAAAGCTGTTGGTAAAGGAGCCTTTGGATTTGTGTGGAAGGCAGTCAGGCGCTGTGATGGACAAGAAGTAGGAACCCTTTTTTTTTGTTCATGCAGAAATGTCCCATAGTGTGTTTAAAAAACATGAGTAGATGGTTCGCTTTAAAACCTGCAGGTGATTGTGAAGTTCATCAGCAAGGCCAGAATAGTGAGCGACTGCTGGGTAGACGACCCAATGTTGGGACGGGTGAGCCAGGAGATCGCCATACTGACACGAGTGCAGCACCATAACATTGTTAAGGTAACTGTGGATGACATTGTCACGAGGTTATTAAGAAATAAAAAGCTTTAATAGTGACGGGAGTTGCGTCACACATGCGTGTTTGTGTCACTAGGTGCTGGAGGTGTTTGAGAATGGGAGTTACTTTCAGATGGTGATGGAGAAACACGGAGACGGCTTGGACCTTTTTGAGTTCATAGACATGCAGCCGAGGTTGGATGAACCCCTCGCCAGTTACATATTCAGACAGGTATGAAGAATACACGTACAAAATACAGGAGGGCGGGCTCATAAATGTGGCAAAGTGTTGGTTTGTTCCTCGTTAAAATGCAGATTCTTTGTGTTCCCAGCTCGTGGCAGCTGTCTTCTATCTGAGGACTAAGAACATTCTTCACAGGGACATAAAAGATGAGAACATCATAATCGACACGTGTTTTCACATTCGGCTGATAGACTTTGGCTCTGCTGCTATGATGGCTCGTGGGAAACGTTTTTATAATTTCTGTGGCACACTGGAGTACTGCTCTCCTGAGGTGCTACAGGGAAATCCGTGAGTATATAATGATGCCTGTAAATTACATGTTTGCTTTGTTCTTTTTTTTTTATTGATAATTAATTTCTTTTTTTTAAAAAAGCATCCTCATGTTTAAAGAAGTCGCTTCAGTTATTTATTAATTATTTAATCTGGATTCAGAGTCTATGTAAGTGATATTTTCAAAGTCCTAAATGACTTTTATGACCCAGAATGTGCCATGTTTAATAATACACTATCATCACTAAATTAACTAGTTATTTAAATGCTTGTCGTTTTATCAATTGTAGGCGTTAAATTGCTTGTCTCATTAGTGAGCTTCCTTTTGTAGCTATGAGGGTCCAGAGCTGGAGATGTGGTCTCTGGGGGTTTTGCTCTACACGCTGCTTTTCAGTGAGAACCCCTTCTGTGATGTGGGTGAGATCCTGGATGCCAAACTAAATCCCCCATACCATCTCTCTCCAGGTACACCGCCGGCGTTTCCGGTTTCACAAAATTCGATATGATCCTTTCAGTTTCCAGTAAAGATTTTCCACAGTCAGGTGCTGAAATGTTTCTGTGTCCTCCCTCAGAGCTGGATGATGTGTTACATGGGCTGCTGGACCCTGAGCAGTCTCAGAGAATGACTTTAGACCAGCTGCTGCTGCAGCCCTGGATCAGCCAGCCCATTTCTTTATCAGAATACAGCTGGGCAGAGGTGGTTCCTGAAAGTCAGAGCTGCTGTGAGTACTGTTTAATGGTACTGTTGGGCCGGTGGGTCTCAGACCTTTTCCTGACATGCCCCACCTCAGGAGATGAAAACCATTCACACCACAGACCCTACAATGTTCATTTCAGTTTAATTTTAGTAAATTAATGGTCAGTGCAGCAGCATCACTGAGCTTTCATTTATTTATTTTCCCTCCAAAAATAACAAATTCAGCTTGACACCTTGCCATATTTTGCCCCTGGTTATTCTGAGACCCTAGAGCTTAGACTGACAGTGGCCAGCCATGTTTTAATATACCGAGGGTCCTCTGTTCTATTTAACAGGCTCACCACAGCATCAAGAATCCAGTCCTAAGGCGTGTATCAGGCAGAGCTCGGTTTCACCGCTTGGAGATGACACTTTGCCTGAGGAGGAAGATGAAGATGAGAGGTTGTCAATTGCAGCCCTGAAATCTGAGCTCCATAGGTACCTCCTTGAGGATTAAAGACTTGGCTTTAAGGAAAGCGCAGCCTCCATTCGAACTATCAAACCAACATTTTTGCCTGCAGCCGCTGAACAATGATGTGAACGACAGGGAAAAATGAAGTGTGTCTAAGTCAATAATGTGACGCTGCTGTCTGAACTGAGTAAATGTGAGACAGACTTTCGATTTTTCTCATCAGTTGGTCACACTGTGCTTGTTGACAGATTTCCACAAGCAGGATGTAATCTGTTTATTTCATTGTTTTTTTAAGTTTGAGGAAAAATTGAAGTGCAAAAAAAGATTGTGACAGCTAAGGGATCACTCAGCTCTGCTACAGAAACACAACCTTCAGCTGTTACCGCAGAGAAACCACACAAACTCATTAAAGTTAAAGAAACTCTTGATCCAGTTTTTTCTTTCCTTTTTTTTTAAAATGGGCATTTATGTTCATTGTTTTATTCTTGTATATTTTAATTAAAAGTGTAAGAATATTTCTTAAAATTTTATCTATTTATTTTTATACATCAATAAATGTCTTGCCACAAGCATGATGTCTTTAGTAGAGTAATTGGCGCTTAACTTTATATCCTGACAGCAAATACTAAATGACTGCAGCCCAAAGAGGTGACACGTTTATCAGGTTTTCAACTAACCTGAAAGCTGCAGGACAACCGCGGCTGTTATTTACCAGCTGCTGTTTCCTTCACAGAGTTTCACATCATTTCAGAGGAGAGACAAAATATTTTATGATGAGAAAAACTAATTATAGATTGTCATCTGCAATAAAATCCCAGCCTTACTTCCAGTGTGTGTGTGTCAAGATGCAGGAATCCCTGACAGGTCAGTACAATAATACTGTACTAGTAATGAGGCCAGACTGCAGTTCTTTCTTTTGATTTGTACTCTTCCCATGAGTGATCATGATCATGATATGACAAAATACATATCTGACTGAAAATAAGGGCAGTAAAATTAAAATTTGGTCTGCCGGAGAGCCAAAATCAGGTGACCTGCCGAAAAATAATTACCAGTATTTATACCGTTGTGAAAGATTTGTTGAGCTGTGATCTGTCAAACATATCCTGGGCGATGTCGACTTATTTTGAGCCCCAGAGAGAACAATCCTGTCACAAAGTACAAGCTGCAATCAGTTTTTGGTAAAGTGACTTTTTTTTTGTTGATAAAAAAAGTTTGAGATTAAAAATATTATGAAGTCAGACCTGCCCAGGAAGGCTGCAGTGTCCTGAATGTACTGAATTGATTATTACAATAACGCATATTCATAAGGATACTTGCAAAACAGGTAATTTCTTTGTTTTATATGTCATTCCGTAAATCCTGTTGACGGCAGCCTATTTACCGATATAAGCAAAGATTAGACATACAATGCATCGAAACATCAGCCATCGTTTTTTGGCGTGACACTGGTAATTACAACAAAAAAATTAATGGTCAGGCTATCATATTTGATAAACCTAATGTTTTTCCAAAGCTGCACAAAAAATAAATAACGCGCAGGTAGCGGAACCTTTGTACTCTTTGGGTTGGGAGACGGAACTATATCTACAACGGACAAAGCATGGGGACCCGTGTTGCTCTGCACAAGGTGAAGTATAAATATATAAACCATGACAATTTAGTTTTGTGTTTTGTTTCAACTAGCTATAATTAGAGGCGTAACACATTTAACTGAATCAACCGCATAATAACAAGCCAGACATTTTGGGTATAGCCTTCATGTCTGCTAACTTAAGCTAATGATAACACAGTTGAGTCTGTTAGCATCTTCTCCCTCGTCCGCCTCAGATGAGAGACCGCTTCTCTATGTGAGGATTTTAAAGGAATATATTTTTCACAGGTAATACGGTTGCTGGCTGTGAGAAATGGAGCCTGGTCTGTGGTCAGTCCACGGTGCTTTGGGAGATGCTTCCTTCAGTCCAGTTTTTTCTGCTCCTCCACCGACCAGGCAACGCAGCACAATCAAGACTTGAATTCTCTGTCTGCGAAACCGGTTACTGAGCTGTCCCTGCGCTCTTTTATCGATTTGGGTTTTACAGACAGCCAAGCAGAACAGCTATACGACTCCCTGTCCAGAGGTGCTGCCAAACATATCCTGCCAACCCTAACAGCTCTGTTTGTCCTGGGCCTCAACCCGTCCAGGGTGCACAAAGTCTTGGAGAAATGCCCTGAACTTTACAGGATCAAAGAGACACTGCTGCAGCAGCGCATAAACAACCTGCGGAAAATAGGCTTAGTTGAAGGTAAAGTCTTGCCTGTGTGCAGCACACTCTGAGGAAGCAGAAAAGTACTCTGTCTACATGAAACCCGTATTTTCCTTTATCTCCCTGTAGGCAGTCTTCAGAGAGTGGTGGCACATTACCCCATGATCCTGACTGTGCCTTTGAAGCGCATAAAACATGTGGTGATGTTCCTCAAAGAGAAGTGCCTGTTTACCTCCCAGCAGGTCACAGACATCATCAGAGACTGTCCAGCAGTCGTGCTGGAGGACTTGGATGAGCTAGAGTACAAGTTTCAGGTGATTAAGTACAGTAGATCAGTAGAGCCGGCAAACGCCTCACTGGGAATGTGTTTGCTGCTTTTTGTTAGGTTTTGGTTTGGATTGTCACACAGAACTGGCCGTTTAATTGAGCTCTGGCCAGCTGTGACGTTTATTCAAATGTTAGGTAAACACAATTGCATATTTCATATGCAATTCACTTCTATGTGCAGACAGCAGTTAAATTGTTTACAGTGAGAAGAATGCAAAGCTGGCATCCTCAAGGGCACAAGGGTTGTCAAAGACAACAGGCACAATAGAGTTATAATCAACAGACTCTATTCCAGCTAAACAAACATAATTACTTGGATGGATGTGTATATATGGTTCTCAGATCTAAATATTATTGCACTGGTGAGCAGCTCTGCAGTTCCCTTTGCACAATGCAGAGAAGGACAGTAGTGTACATCCACATTGCCACAGGAATACACAGCTTCCTTATAATCAAAGATGTTTTCACTTCACGTGATGCGACCAGTATGTGGGTACAGCCACAATATTTGACAGTTGACTCACCCATCTCTACAGAAAGGAACAAACATGGTTTATGTCAGGAAACTGCTCAGTTATTCTACAATATGACTGATATGTGCAGTATTTTACATTAGATCACTGGTGCATGGCTGCTGGTACACTGTATCTGAATTACAGCTAGTATTATGAGTAGCTGATGCTTTTGTTGTGTCTGCTGTTTGTAACAGCACAGTTCACCTCTTCTCTCTGCAGTACGTCTACTTCAGAATGGGTATCAAACAAACGGAGATGGTGAAGTCCCGACTCTTCCGTATCAGTCTGGATGATGTCCGGTATCGACACACTTTTTTGGAGCGACGGGGCCTGTATGAAACCCCGGACAAGAAAGGACAGACCATAATCATCAACCCCAAACTGGACAGCGTCTTTAACGTTGACGAGGAAGCGTTCCTCACGCATGTTGCCCAGGCGTCGGCAGAGGAGTATGATGTGTTTAAAAGACTGGCGTCAAGGGAGTGGAGGGAAGAGGAGCTGCCGCAGGGCAGGATTGAACCTGATAGTGATAGTGATAGTGATAGTGGTGATGATGATGATGACAGTGAAGAAGATGAGGATACAGCAGGAAAAAGTGGATATATGAGAAAAAGAAAGAAGTGACTGTTGAATTGAGGGTTATTATTAAGTCCTATAGAATATTATGTAAACTACCTGTGGAGAAGTAATATTGTTGTTGCTCTTGTGAACTGAAGAGCCTTTCACTGTGGAGTGGATTTATGTGAGTGGCTTCATCAGGATGTGAGCTGTGATGATGTTCGTGTGAGACTGTGGGGTCAGTTCTACCTGAAAAAAATGTCTTCCAGATGATCTTTTTTTTGTCAAACTGTCAGTAAGATTTGTGACTTTCTTTTATTGATTTCATAAATTAAATTCATTTCAGAGGCTCGACTTGTGAATTGCATTGAAACAAAGAGGTAACTGCCAGTCCTGTAGGTTTAAATGGATTTTTAAAAAAAATTCTCTCAATGCAATCAATTCCTTGAGCAAAAAACACCGTAAAAGCTACGGTGTGGGGAGCTCCACCTCGTTACTACGTGACAACCAAGTGGTTATAGCGTTGTGTGTCCCTATATTATCTCTCTGAGTCAACAAAGAGCACATTCAGAAAGAGCCGGTCAGTGAGATGAGTGGTACAGAGCACCCGTTTATTTATTTGAGCATTAATGGATGTGCACCACAGGCAGGTTTTTCCATTTTAAGCATCAGGTAAGATCACTCACCTTTGTTCAATCGATAATTTGTCAATAACTACGTTTATGTAGTCATTTCCGAGTTTTTCCGTCACATGAATATGTACAAAATTTTAAATGGGAACATGGTGAACATGGTTGTGGTATTCCCCTTTTAAAAAAAACACATATATGTATATATTAGTTTAATCAGGATGTCTTATCTAATTTCTGAGACTTCACACAAAGAAAGTATCCCTACAGCTGGTTTAATGTTCAAGGGCCGGAGTCTTGCTGTATAATTGTCATATTTGAATTCTAGCAACAAGGTACTGGCTGCTCATTTTAACAAATATGTACACTAAAATCATTTGACCTGCACTGTGAAAAGATATGCCAGAGATGCATGCTGCATCAGCAGTTACCTTCAGAGCATTCAAACTTGATACATTACTGTTTTGTTTTTTTTATCCTAGCCAGCAGCACAACAAGGTTATTATCATATTGGGAACAGAGAGATGTTGTTCATGTGGAGACCTACATTTCCTTGTAGCTGCCAGAATGTAAAAATTTGCAAGTTTGACATGTTACTCATGTACTGAAAGGCACATTGGTGTGTTCTTACGAGCATTACCTGGTTAATCCTGTTCAGTGTCTTTTTTCTCTTTTTTGGTGGGAGGGGAGAAGGGGGGGGGGGGTCAAGCATATCTGTTTTAAATGTGGTTGACTGACTGTGTTGTCTTTCACAGGACACTTTGCCGGATAAAGTAGTGACCAGGTCATACTGTACAACACACCTCTGTCACCATCTGCATTTCCTTCGTGACTCAGAAGTACAATGACATCATCTATGCTGATTTCAAACCTCACACAGGAGTGGGTGGAGATCCTGCAGAGGTGGCAGCTGGATTTTTTTTTCATCCCTACCATAGTCATTACTCTTGCCACCTTGCTGGCCAGTCCCGTTCTCCTGATATGCATTTTCCTGTCCCGTGTCTTGCGTCAGGAGACTCGTTACCTGCTGCTGGCCAACACCCTGGCCGCCGACCTGTTTTTGGTCCTTCTTAACCTCACCGTGGTGATTTGTAACAGTGTGAGAGTGCCGATTCCCTGGCTGGTTTGTGAGCTGGTCACAACTCTCACTGTCACCACTTACTGCTGTGCCATCTTCTCAGTCACCCTCATGGTGGTTGACACCTATGCTGCTGTTCGTTGGCCTCTCCGTTACCGGGACATCATTCCACCGTCCCGCACTTACTGCATACTTGTGCTGGTGTGGGTGCTGGCAGCCATATACCCTTTCGCAATAATGATCAAGATGCAGTTAGCAAATGGGAATTCACACGAAAGGATATCTGTGTGTCTAGTTCTCATCTCCCTCGGCTTCATTCAGGCCAAGAACATGACTGGGATCTACATCTACTTCTTTGTAGGCGCAGTCGTCTGCTTACTACTTATTTCTTACTGCTACATTCGCCTGTATATGGTAACAAGGACGCAGGGAATCTGGGACTGTCGCTTCTCCAGGGCCAGGGTCACTCTGCTGGCCCACGGGGTTCTGCTCCTACTCTACTTTGCCCCCGGTGTCATTTTCGCCCTGGAGCTCTTTCTGTTCCAGAAAGAAATAAGTTGGGATGTTCGTGTGTGGGTCTCCACAGTCAATATGTGTGTTTTTATGTTACTGCCCAGGGCGTTTGCTCCTTACCTGTACGGGCTCAGGTACAGGGAGATCTCAGACACACTAATGCTGTTGCTGCTGCATCGGCACAGGAGACTCGGCCATAACACAGAAGGAACATAAAGAACTGCCATGTTTCTAATGATTCCTAAGCGGCCCTCTTTGAAAGAGTTACTCCTGCAAGGGCACAATCAGAATTTTATGAGTTTAGTGTTAGTATATTTTATTTAAAAATGCCAAGAATCAAATCTTCATAAAGAAATAACACAATTTATTTAATTTTATTGTTTGGCCTACAGATTTTAGTGAATCCTTCTTCTCAGCTCTTGCTTAAACACCTGATGTCCCAGAAGACAAGTTCTCTGTGTTCCAGCTACACTGGTAATGCAGCATCACAGATGTTTTGTTTTGTATAAAACTTAGCACTTAGCTTTCCTGCTACTTGCTTTTTATGTTTTGGGCTGAGCTCTTTTACTGTTGTGCGGATCGCAATCAGAAGATGCTGAACTCCCCTGCTTTCAATGTAATATGTAACACCAGACCTCAGTTTTATGACTGAAGTAATAAAGCACTTAACTCTGTTTGTTTTTAAAGCCTCGTTTGTCTAAAGCTGGATGTCTACAGTCACCAACTTGGCAGAAAGGGTGGTTGGATAATAGTGGGTCAAGCATCCTGGTAGCAGGGAGTTTTCTCTCTGCCATTTATGACTCTTAACAGCAGAGGGACACATTTTGCATGTTATTTCCTGCAGCATGAAGCAGCAGTAGATGTGTTTTTCCTTGTGGCCTGGATCCCTGTGAATACAGTACGCTTTAAATCTCTTCACACTGCTTTTCAGCTTAAGCATCAGGGCAACCTATACCCCAAAGAACACAACTGCTATTTTAGTACCAGTTTCCAAGGAACTGGTTACAAATTGCTAAATCTCTAATGACCTATCTGATGTACCCATTTTCCACAGAAATCATTGCCCTTCTCTGGTTACATTGTTTTGTTTTTTGTTTGTTTTTTTGATGCTGATGAACTCACACAAAAAGCCTGGGGGGAGAGAAAAACTTGAGCTATTTAATTTCGGCTTCCTGGTGTTTCGCGGAAGTAATCATCTAGCAACAAAAAACAAAAATATTTTATTTAAAGTGATGGAAATAACTTGTTGACCTCTGATTTGTCAAACATTTCTAACATGAATGAAATTAAGTCATTTTGAGCCAGAAAAAAAAAAAATTGTCACAATGTTTCATACTGGTGAATTGCTGAAAAACTCATTTTTTATCTGTCCTGTACTTATCCAGGTAAGAGATTGACAATTGCTTTTTCAAGAGAGACCTGGTCAAGAGGGCAGTATGAATGACAAATATAACAGTTTGGTTAGAAGAAGAAAAACAGTAAGTACAACAATACAGTCACAAGGATCTCTGCTGTTATAATAAAACCCCTCTATAGCTTGTGTTGAATGCACCCTATTGACCAATAGAAACAAGGTTACAAGACAAAAAAAAGCCTCACCCTGTAGAAACGCATGCAATCATTTTAGGCTTGACACTGGCCTGGTGATTGTGGCAGCAAGTATCTCATCCTGTGGATGATATTGTTTTTGTGTATTATTGGGTATAGCAGGTAGTGTTAGCCTTTACATTGTAACCGCATGACTTCAAACGCTGCCGACTTGTGACTGTGCAGGGTGCTGATCGTGGTTTACAATAATGTTGTATACAAATACAAATACTTGACCCCACTCTCTTTAACAGTTACAGACCAATTTCTAAATTGCTTTTCTTATCCAAGATTTTAGAAAAGGTTGTAGCCAAACAGCTTACAGCCTTCTTGGAAAAACACAATATTTGCGACAAATTTCAATCTGGCTTTCGTAGAGTCCACTCTATAGAAACAGCTCTTCTTAGAGTTTCAAATGACATTTTGTTGAGCGGTGATGCAGGAGAATGCTCCGTTTTGATACTGTGGATCATAACATTTTACTTGATAGATTGAGACAGTGGGTAGGTGTCTCAGGATCTGCTTTGGAGTGGTTTAACTCTTACTTGTCGGAACGACGCTTTCATGTGGCCGTCTCTGACTTCAGGTCCTCTGATGCTCATCTTGCCTGTGGCGTTCCCCAAGGTTCTGTTCTGGGACCCTTATTGTTCATATTATACTTACTTCCCTTACATGCTGAGCACCTTTGAGGGAATATCTTATCACTGTTATGCTGATGATATTCAATTATATATTTCATTTAAGCGTGAACAAGTTTCAAAGCTTCAGGTGCTCACTATGTGCTTAGACTCCATTAAAAGCTGGTTGGCTGATAACTTTCTCCAACTTAACGAAGACAAGAGTGAAATCCTTGTTTGCGCTCCAGACAGATCTGTCCCCAATATAATGGAAGCCCTTGGGCCTCTTGCTAAATTTGCCAAGACTTCAATCAGGAACCTTGGGGTAACCTTTGATTCTGCCTTTACTTTAGACACCCATGTTAAATCCCTGGTTCATTCTTGTTTCTACCACCTAAAGAATATTGCTATATTAAGCTCTATTGTATCACGCACGGAACTAGAAACTGTCATTCATGTGTTCATATCCTCACGTCTGGACTACTGTAATTCACTGTTTTCCTGTCTTAGCAAAAAGTCCTTGGAAAGTTTACAGGGTGTTCAGAATGCTGCAGCACAGCTTCTGACCAAATCCTCCAAGTATTCTCATGTCACCCCGTTACTGATCCAGATTCACTGGCTCCCGGTGAAATTCAGAATTCAATTCAAGATTCTAGTCCTCACATTTAGAGCCCTCCATGGCCAAGCTCCACTGTATATTAGTGAACTCCTTCATCCACACACCCCCATCAGATCGCTGAGATCGTGTGACCAGGGACTATTGGCTTTGCCTTCTACAAGGCTGAAAACTAAAGGCGACAGAGCTTTCTCCTCAGTGGCTCCACGTCTGTGGAACTCTCTCCCGGTCTGTCTGAGAGCGGCAGATTCGGTAGCCTCTTTTAAAGGACAGTTAAAAACTCATCTTTTTAAACATGCATTTACTTAGGTTACTTTTATGTGTTTTACTGTTGTGTTTTATTTTGTTGATGTAAAGCACCTCGTGACAGCTGGCTTGAGAAGTGCTATATAAATAAAGTTTTACTTACTTACTTTACTTACATTGGTCCGTGTATTTCAC
>VOQJ01043438.1:0-11405 GCA_015052665.1 Apistogramma diplotaenia
ACATGACATCACAGGAAGGAGAGTTTGCCCCTTGCTCTCTTAAAGTGACAGTAACCCATTCCGTGTGATGCTGCAAGTTTAAAGCAATTAAAAGCACAACATATATTCATACAAATTAGAGTGATGATAACTCATATAAACAGACAAGGTTTCTCCATAAACCCAACACCCTCTCTGCTGAACAGTATCATTTCGAGCTCCACATTTGCTTTCCTGTCTAGGTAACATAACTTTTCTTCATTGCAGCATCTTTATATGGCAGACGAGTGAGGACAGTTCAGAGGTTCTTGCGGTAAGGGCACGACTCTCCTCTTTCTGCCAGTCACAGAGAAGCACACAGCAGCAGTGTAGATGGAGGGTGTTACAGCACAGAAGGACACCTTTTTATCAGTCTTTATGAATATGATTGAATAGAATTGGCTCAAAGGTTTGATCTTTTTTAAAATCAAGGTTTCACTACTGATGATCTATAAACATAACATTTTAATATGGAAAAGTATAAGTTTGGAATTAATCAAGATATGTGCCCAAGTTGAATTCATCTACAGTTGTTTTCAGCTTCATTACGGGTCTGAGACCATTTATGATCCCAGTCTGCTGCTTTAATGTTGATGTAAGAAAACATACGAGTGTGAGGTTTGAAACACTAAGACCACCTTCTGCTATGCTGAGTAACCTAACCTGCATGAAATTTCCTCTAAAATATAAAGATATGTAATGTTACAATGTAATAGGAATTTTTTTCTCATTGTTGCCACTAGTTCACTTTATTTTATACAGAATACTAGAAGGTCATTTAATTAGTATAGGTGGTCTTGGCTTCTCCTGAAACACCAGAGAATCTCGAGTATGAAGGTGCATGTTCATAACCTTCATATATATATATTATATATATATATATATATATATATATATATTTTATATATATATATATATATATATATATATATATATATATATATATATATATATATATATATGTATATATATACATATATATTGGAAACAATTTGGTTTTTGATAGATTTAAGCTACAATTGGAAATCTCATTATACTCTTTCAAAATAAACATAATATTAGGGATGGGGTCATAGACTCTGTCCAAAATAGTAATAAATCATCTGTAAAAGCATGTTGTGGTCCATCTCACCTGTATGAATTCAGCAAGCAAGGATCTCAATGGCTAGAACAAAAAGCAGTAGGGTGAGAGGACAAGCCTGCCCTGCCCCCCTTTGAGGGGGAAACAAATAATAAAAGGGAACTAATGAATCTAAAAATCTGAACAGTTTTCATGCTGTGAATAACTAGGCTTTATAATACATGAAGACAAATTGCAAATTGAAATAATTTTCAGCAGAAATTTAATGCAAAACATCTATATGCGAATGCATGAAAGCACATTCAACCCCATGTTTTGTATTATATTTTACAGGTGGAGCAGCTCAAGTTCAACCCTCAGCAGGTGGAACAGTTTTAGCTCAGCAACGTCAGGTCACTCTGGACCACTCAGGTAAAACACTGACACTCGTACTAGAACTAGAACAGATCAGAACTTCAGTTGGAACAGTTCTTTTATTAAAGCCTGACATGTGTGGCAGGTTTTAAAAGCAGAATTGTGATCTTTTTTAGTTATTTGTCTTATTTAATCAGTTCTGAGTAACTCTCCTTTCTAACCCTTGCAGCACGATGGATGTACTTAACCTGTGGAGTGACGACCCAGAAGAGATTCTCTTGGACCTTGGCTTTGGCTGTGACGAACCTGACCTCTCGGGACGCATTCCAGCCCGATTCATCAGTTATCAGTCTCTGGCAAGAGGCATAAATCTGCAAGTGTTTCTAGAAGCTCAGAAAAATCGTCTGGACCTGGAGAACCCAGATGTCAGCAGTAAGTCTAAGTTGATGACTTTAATGCTGCTGTCACAAGAGAATCCATGAGAACCCACACTAATGTTGGTTGATAAAATCTGGTTCACCATCAAGCCCTTACAAATTCAAATTGTTGATAGAAAATGGGAAATGCACAACACTAGTCTTAAAAATCAAAGCTATGTTTAAAGCGTCTGAATCAAAAGGAAAAACAGCTCCAGCAGACTCATTGAATAATGAATTTGTGCTTGATTCAATTCAGTTCAGTTCAATGTTATTTATGCAGCATCAAACCACAACAAACAGTCACCTCAACGCGTTTTTTATTGTAAGGTAAAGACCTGCAATAATTACAGATTAAACCCAACAATCAAAACGACCCCCTATGAGCAGCACTTGGAACCCCCCAGCAGCCTATAGCAGCATAACTAAGGAGGGTTCAGGGTCACCTGATCCAGCTCTAACTATAAGCTTTATCATAAAGGAAAGTTTGAAGCCTGATCTTAAAAGTAGAGAGGGTGTCTGTCTCCTGAAGCCAAACTGGGAGCTGGTTCCACAGAAGAGGGGCCTGAAAGCTGAAGGCTCCGCCTCCCATTCTACTCTTAAGTATCCTAGCAACCACAAGTAAGGCAGCAGTCTGAGAGCGAGGTGCTCTGCTGGGGTGATATGGTACTGATGGAGAGACATGGTCATGGTGATGTCACACATGGTCTAATCTAAGTGGCTCTTTCTGACAGTGTGAGCTGTGAGCATTGTGAGTGCTTACAGACTTTTCTTTTTTTCTCCCCCTTTTCCTATCTCAGATCGATTTAGACAACTCGAGGTTCTCCAGCAGGTCACGACAACTTTCTCCAGTTTGGTGGCTTTTTCATCCTCTGCAACACCAGGGAAAGACCTGGCTCCGGAGGCCCAGGAGAGGAGGAGACGCATGGGCATGTTGTTTAAGCGAGCATCAAAAAAATCACTCGGCCAAATCCACAACTATAAACCCCAGGGCCTGACTACGCCTGCTGCCAGCCCTGTTCACGGTCCAGCACCTGAAGCACAGGAACACCAACCCGGCCTTCAAGACCAAAGAGTCTCCGTAACAAGAGTCTCAGGATCTGCAGAGACTGTGTGTCTGAGTCCCTTGGCTGAGGAACCAGGAAATGGTCCACACTTTCACACTGAACTTCGCTTAGAGTTAATATACCAGGAAGGAGCATTCAAACCCGTGCCCTTGAGGGAAGGTTACCCCCACCCAGCCAAAGCTTTCTTACAGAGGATGAAGAGCCAAGGACAGGCCCGGGAATCGTTTGAAATGGAGGAGGCGAGTTCAAAATCTGGTGTAGAACATGTAGAAATTACTCAAGTATTAAAACGCTACCTTAAGGCATTATTTTCACCATTATTACAATTATCAATGACCTGTGCAACATTTTGTGTCTTGGTCTTTGGTTAAACAAAGTAAAACAGCGCAGGTTGAAGCCTGGCAGGAACGGTGGGCCCGAAGCAGGTCACAGGGTGTAAAATCAGTCACAGTAATGAGCTTCGTGCTTAGCTGAGCTTCACTGCCATACAGAACTAGATATCATGTTCTCAGGACATAACTTCATAGCATTTGATTGTAACATGTTCTGTGTTGTAATAGTTTTCCTTCTGTATTTGACTTTCTTGTGCACTTTATTAATAATTTGATTATATTTAATGTCTCAATCTAGATCCACAGCTTTGATGAAAGCAGTGTCACAGGGAGCTCTACGGGAGGAGCAGAGAACCTGGGTCAGTCAAAAGGCATATTTATTTGGTGCTCCAGCAGCATAATGAGAGCTTCACTAGATGTTGTTGGGCCAAGACGGGAGCAGCTTCGCACATTTCAGTCAGGTTTCTCATAAAACTAGAAGGAGGTCAAAGCCTGTTAGATCTCCCTACATGAGCCCAGTGCTGCATGTTCTGCACTAATAATCACAGCAACAAAGGACAGAAACGTTTCCTCATAAATGAAACATTTTAGTCGTATAATTCAAAACATTCAGTGCATAATTAGATCATTTGCATGGAGCTTTATCATTGTCTGCCATGATGGAGATATGCAAAGTCATACAGGCTGTGGTCATTTTCATGTTAGGGTCATTGCTAGTATCAGTCTGCAGCATTCATATGTGAGAGGAACGTTTGCTGCCGAGTGTGTTTTCTTACACCACATGCTTAAAGGCAGCTGTAGCTTAGCTTTGACTTAAGCACTTTGTCTTTTTGAATCACCGGACTCAAGCAAACAAAGATTAGTCTGCATAACGTGTTGAGCCGGACACGTTTGCTCCCTGATGGAGCTGTCTGTGGAAGTTAGTCACATTTATTTATTTCAATGCTTCTACACTCAAACAGTCACAGAGTTTTAATGCTATAACCTGTTCTTTATATGCTCACCAGCAGCTCACCATGCTAATTATGTGACCTCGAGATTCTTTTCTTCACACTTCACCCTTACACTGGGTCTTAGGGCTCCCCCCAGCTGCCAAATACCACTATTACACCTGCCTGTGTTCCATTGGGGCATTTCCCAGTGAAAGGAGGCGCTGCTTCCCCCTGCCTTTGGGTCAGGTTCCTGACTTTGTCAGCACCGATGCTTAGAGCAGCTGACCAAGAAGTGTGAGGGAGTCTACATGTGCATCCCCATAGCTTAGGTCACCAAGATAGTTAAAAAAACCAACTTTAGCATGACTGAACTGTACCTGAGGTCAGCTGTGTGCAGGTGGAAAAGGGATGAAGCTAAGCCTGTTCCTTCAGGGGCTCCTGTGCAGCCGACCATTGTATCACAGTCCTAAGCTTGTGGCTGATTGGTAAAGTAGTCCAGGATCCAGTTTGACAACTCCAACATATTCCAGCTCGGCCCTCAGGAGACTCGGCCGGAAAGAACTGGAGAAATGAAAAGAGGTGATTTTGACAGAGGTGACACAGAGCTCAGTCCACCCTGACTCCAGGCTCAGAAGCAAACTGAAGTGTTTACCAGAGGATGGAGGACGAACTAACCTCTGCAGTGTCTTCAAGCTCCTGATGACTTGTGTCCAACTACCCCACATAGTTGGTCTGCACAGAATTTGAGGAACCGGGCAGTGATACCATCTGGACCTGGAGCTTTCCTGCCTTAATATCTCTGAGCTCATTTCTCACCTGAGCTGTTGTGAGGGGCAGATTGGAGCAATTGGAGCTGGGTTTGATATAATTCCTCCAATATTATCTTCTTCTGCGCCAGCAAGTGGAGAGCAGCGACCTAAACTCTTCTCCCACACAAGTCAGTTATCTTGTCAGTAATTTTACATCTTCACTGTGTACAAATCTGGACACTGGCTCCTCTGAGAAAAGAGCCTCACATCAGAACTGCTCCATTCCCTGGTATAACTCATAAACATCATAAACAGCAGCATCATTAGAAAGCATTGCACACATGTTCATTGTTATGCAGATGACACACAGCTTTATCTGTCCATGAAGCCAGATGACACATGAGTTAGTTAAAGTACAAGAATGTCTTAAAGACACAAAGGCCTGGATGACCTCTAATTTCCTGCTTATGAATCAGATCAAACAGAGTTCTTGTACTCACTCCTAGAAACAAGGTGTCTAACCAGATGTTTACTCTGGATGGCGTTACCTTGGTATCAGTGATGTCCTGAAATGCACACAAACAGGTGATGATGAAAAGCTGGATCACAGGACTAGAAAGAGAGCATAATTCTCCCTTAATGGCTTCTCTTCATTCACTCCCAGAATTAAATGTAAAGTGCTTCTCCTCACATACAAGGCCTTGAATAATCAGGACCCATAATACCATAACCACCCCAGCAGAACACTTCATTCTCAGACTGCTGGCTTGCTGGTGGTTCCTCGGGTATTAGGGAAATTAAATGTAGGATCGGAGGCAAACCGTTCAGCTTTCAGGCGCCTTTCATGAGGAAGCAGCTCCCAGCTTGGACTTGGGAGACAGACACCCAGTCTACTTTTAATATTGATAAAGCTTATAGTTATAGACTGGATCAGGCGACGTGGATCCGTCCTTTGTTATGCTGCATTAGGCCTGTCCTGCTGAGGGTTTTTCTTCTTTATTCATCTCTGGCTACATTGTCTTTGTCCTACCATCCTCCCTTCACCCCACCCAGTCATGAAAATGAGTGTATCAATGAGTGAGAGAAGAGTTTTGTTTTCCCGTGACTACAACAAACGAAGTGTCGAGGCAGACGGATCTCGGTTCTCTGTTCAGGTTCTGGTTTCTTTCTCAGAGTGAGGAACTAAACCTCATCCAAGAGGGTTAAAAGAGGGATGGCAGGTTTACCATCTTACCCAAAGGTAAATGAGGTAGCAGCCCATTTCTTTACACTGGAAAGCAGGTGAAATATGCACAACAATAAATGTAGAAAAAATATTTTCACACAATGTTGAACTATTGCTTTTAAAATGTGGCAAATTCTAATTTTGGGATAGATGCAAGGTCTGTTGATAAGTTATGAATATAATGTAATGTCTTTTTCCCACATTTCTTCTTCATGTGTTTGAGCAGTGAGGAATCTAATACGGAGCAGCAGCTGCCAGTCCGACAGCAGTGGCTTTCTGGAGGAGCCCTTCATCCCTTTGGCCCCTCATTCTGCATCACCAGGACTCGACATCATCAAGGTCTGCTCACGCACTGATGCAGACTCACTTTTCTCAGATAATAGTTCATACACCACATCATAGGATGTATGAAGTACATTTAGAGCACCTGAATGTCTGGCTGTTGACTGTGTTGCTGTTTGCAGGCTCACTCGGTGCTGTCAGACAGGAGCAGTGACAGTCAGGCCAGCAAGAAACCAGGAGCTTCTCCTTCTTCCCCTCATACTGACACATTTCCAGTCGTTACCTCGGCAACGACCTCTGAAAATCTCCCTTCCTCAACCTGTCTTTCACCAGATCCGTCCACAGTCCTGAGCTCTCCCAGAACTCCTGCCTCGCTCTTAAATGGTGACCTGCAAACGGCAAAGACTGACAAAGCACCAAAGGATCCGTCTCCTCGTCCGCCTGCACTGGAGTGTGAATACCTTTCTCTTTGCTCGTCCTCATCCAAAACCATTAATCAGAGCCCCTCTTTAAGCCCCTCTGTCCATGCCCCAAGTACATCATTCCCACCTACTCCTGGTCAAGTGCAGCCGACATCGTGGATGGGAGGCGTAGAAGAAATGGAGCCAGTGGACAGGAGAGCTTCAGGAGAGCTTTCAGACCTGCCAGACCAGCCTGAACAGAAGAGCACAGTCGTGGCCCAGAGGAACATTGACGAGTCTCAGCCTGCTCTCGCCTGTCAGACCCAACGTGGTATGAATGTTAAGGCGGATGAAATCCTGTTGGACACATTTCAGGGAAGGAATGAGCGACACAGCAGCTCTGGGCCGGCTCAGGGAGCTGACATCTCACACCCACGAAGTCCTGCTGCTCTCTTAGAAAGTTTCACCTCAGCCGCTGAAGATGTGAAAAGCCAAACAGAAACACATGCGCTGCTCTCTTCTCCTTTGCATGAAGACATTTCAGCTAAAACAAAAGGCAAAGGTCCTTTAGAAGTTAGTGCAAACCAGGTTACACACACAGAAGCTGAAGGAAACACAACGAATCCCACTGACACTGAGCGCTTGGACGAAGCATTTGAAACCTCAGTAGATGCCTCAGACACTGAAAATGTAGATGAAGATGCCTTTCTTCAGCAGCTCGATACCGAAGGGCGGGTTTACTGGGCAGAACCCATCCTGTTGTACAACCCGAGCCCTGAAGCATCAGGGAGCTTTGAAGCCTCCGACGGAGCTCCTGGAAATCAGCCTGTGGATTCATTTCCATCCACAAGCAAAGCTTTGTCTTTGCCTCCGTCATCCTCAGCAAATACGGATGGAGGGCAGCACTCAGCAGCTGGACCCGCCTCCTCCTCACTAACCCAGCCTGCAGTCCCAGACATCAAACCATCAACTCATTCCGTTTCTGTTCAGATGTCTTCGTGTGTGTCTTCTCACATTGTGAGCAGAAAGGATGTTCCATATGTGGCTGAGTCTAAACACAGCCGTCTGCCTCCCACTCTGCCTTTGGACACTTCCACTCCTTTTCGTGCTGTCCAGTCGTGGACGGACCTGCAAATTCAGAGGAGCGCTCCAACCAAGAACCTGTCTTATGGGTCTCTTCATGCAGTTCCAAGCAAAGCAAATGTGTCCATGAGTTGCCCAGGAATGACATACAAATCAACCCACCCAGAGGTCTTCTCTTCATCGCCTTCTTTCTTTCTCTTGTCTACTAATTGGAAATCTCGGGACACGATTCCCGAGCTGGCTGTAAATCCTGAGACACAATCAGCAGATCCAGAATGGTGGGCTGATGGGCAGGAAGGAGAGCTGAGCAGAGCAGGAAGTAAAGGTGAGGAAAAGCCTTGGGAGGGTCAGACCATGGCCTGCTGCTGCTGTGACCTTCAGTGTAGCTGCTGCACTCACAGGGGTCACAACCAGGAACCCACTGTGGGAAACAAGCCTGTGAGTAACACCACTCTTTATGATTTCATATCATGTCAGTCAAATGGATTCATGTTGCAAACCGACATCCTCACAATTTTAACGTCCAGTGTTTGTTTAGTTCAAGGTCTACACGGCAGTGCCTACTGTGACTAATGCTCGTCCATCTGAATGGACTGTTGTGCCAAACATATTTGCTTTTACAAGGAGAACTCTAATAGGCTTCTTATAGTTTCATTTCTATCTTCATGTTTACCAGCTCAGACAAGCAGGAAGAGGGACAGACCACAGGTAGCAGCATGTAGTTCACCAAATGCTGTGCAGGTTAAAAATAATAATTATTAGGTGCTATATAAATGATGTGTAAAAACTGAGAAGATCTCAGTGGGATAAAAATGACCCGTCGTGCACCAAAGAGCGTCATGATCCACTCTGTCTTCTTGTACCTGCATTTGGCTGAAAACATTGATCCAGCAGGTAGGAAACCACACAGCACCTGACAGAGAAAAGATGAAGATGAAAAACTAAACTGGTTGTTGATGGGTTCTCAAGCATCATCTTCAATAAAACCGAGCAACACACACACAATGGCATTTTCTGCTGGCCAGCAGGGGAGCCGGGTGTCTCATTGTCCGATCAGCTGATTCCACCGGCCGCAGCCCGATCGGCTGATTCCACCGGCCGCAACCCGATCGGCTGATTCCACCGGCCGCAGCCCGATCGGCTGATTCCACCGGCAGCAGCCCGATCGGCTGATTCCACCGGCCGCAGCCCGATCGGCTGATTCCACCGGCCGCAGCCCGATCGGCTGATTCCACCGGCCGCAGCCCGATCGGCTGATTCCACCGGCAGCAGCCCGATCGGCTGATTCCACCGGCCGCAGCCCGATTGGCTGAGCAGACACTCAACACCAGGGGTGTCAAACTCATTCTGCACTGTGGGCCACATGCAGCTCACTTCAGTCTTCAGTGGGCCAGACCAGAGAAAGTTCAGCACCACTGTTTGAGCTTAAATTGTAAGAGATGTGTAAAACTACAGAAAGAGTTCTGATAGTTCTTTGTCCAGACTGTCCTGTAATTACAGAAATCAGGAAACAGAAAATGTCCTTTTTAAATGTAGTTTTACTGTGACGCCATCGTAAAAAATAAATTCTCTAGAAAAACAGGGATTCCATCATCAGAGTCTTTGAGGGACCGGTTCTGCCCCCCGGGCCTTATGTTTGACACCTCTTCTCAACACTCTCTCTCACTCCGCCGCCCCCTTTGCTGGCGCCTTTATTTTGAAAGCAAATCCGCGATAGCTCTTTACATGACATCATACAGAAACGAGCGTTGCCTCGTCCTCTCTTAAAGCGACAGTATACAATTTCATGTGATAAGATTGTAGTTAAGTAAGGCTATGTGATTTGCATGTTGTCTGTGTCTCTGTGTGTACCTGTATGTTGCAGGTTACGGTAATTAAAAGCACAACATTATATATTCATACTAATTACTTGCAAGAGTGATGATAACTACCAATAAACAGAGAAGGTTTCTCTACAAACCTAACAGTCGTACTTGAGCAGAACTTTTGGTTCTGCACTTTGAGGATTTATTTTTCTGACTTACCTTTAACACTTACATTTTTACACAAATATCTCTACTTTCTAGTCCTTCCATTGTAAAACATGCTTATTAAGCTTTAAGACAGTTGAGGGGAGTTATTATTTCACATCATTTCCCCCCATCAGACCAATTTAAATGGAGGGTACAATCACATGTCACAGTCCTGTGGGTGTGTCCATCACCTGCTGGAATTACAAAGGATAGACTGTTGACTTTGATGAAAGAGGCAAAAAACAAACAAGTAAATATAATTTCTGAGTCACTTGTAGCACTATACAACTGCATGTTTATGGTGTTGGTTCTAGTTGTAGAGAACAGGGGCCTAAAGGGAGTCTCTACAATTTGTAAAGAAAAACCAAACAATCAGAGCAAAACAAAAAAAAAGATGATTGTTATAATCACAGTAAAGAAACATTGTTACCATTTAAAAAATCAATAAACTGTAACAGAATATAACAGAATAAATTATGTACATTGTGCAAAATGTTGTAGCTGGATGAAGACAGGAAGTCCGTGTCTGTGAGGGAATTGTGAGCTCAGCTGTTAGGAGTCTAATGGCCGTGCTCGTCCTGCAGGTCACACTTATTTACCGCCGGCTTGAAGGGCACACGGGGGCTGATCCTCCTCAGGGCTTTGTGTACCTGGGCTGATGACATGTGGTGGGGGGAAGGCTTGATCCTGCTTTTCTGGGGTCAATACCTCCGTGTTCTCTCCATACTGCATCTTGGCTGATCTCATGGCCTTCTCCAGGCTATGCTGCGCAGCTTTGAGCTCAGCCTCATTGCTGGATCTAAGCGAGTGTTCTCGTAGCATTAGCAGTACCTCACTGGTTACCCAGGGTGGGCACAATATTCTCAACACTTGTTCTCAACACACGCAGTCATCTACACTCACAGTCCTTCAGAGTGGCTGCAGCTCGAAACACATCCTAGTCTGTTGTAGTAGAGTGCTCTGAGCCTCAGATGTCCACGGCTGAGCTCTGCTGACTCTGAGTCTTTGTAGGCCGGATACAGAAACAAGGAGATTTTCCCGACATGATCTGCATTCCTCAATTCAAACGGCTCATCCTCCCAAAACTGTTCTGAAAGATTTAAAACCTAAAAAGCTGAGACATTTATTCTAACATGTTTGCCTTTATTGGTGAAACGTTACCTTTACTGCAGACGTGAAGGCTGCTGCATGTCCTCAGCTAAATGTGAAACTGTGACTGAACACAGTGAGGCTGCTGTGACATCAGTAGATTCCATTTGTACTGAACAATTATTCAAATTAAACGGTCATAATCTGAACTGCCATAAACTGTAGCAAAAACAGTTTTTATTAAATAAAAAATGAAGGGGACTGTGGTTCTGCTGCTGTCAGTCACTAACAGCTCCGTCAGTAAACTCAGTCTGAGCTTTTCCACGTTTTATCTTCACTTTCTGTCTCCTACAGTTTGTCCGTC
>VOQJ01043441.1:0-14308 GCA_015052665.1 Apistogramma diplotaenia
ATGCCTTTACTTATAAATGAAGTCGATGCGCTGCTGCTTTTGAAGAACAGCATCGATAACTTGTTTGCTAACTGTTTACTGTAGCTTGCTGTCTAATTCTATTATTCGGCAGCCGAGGAGTCGCAAGAATCCCTGGGATCACCAGCGCCCCCTGCCATGAGGCACGAGAACTGCGTGCCTCACCTAGTGTCTCTTCACAGCAGTTTTATGATCATCAGCACAACAGTACGTTACACACATGCAGTGGTTGATCAAAGAAAACACTGTGCATTATATACACCAGCTAAAATATCTAAATTTAGTTCATATAGTAAAAGTGTTTTTAATAGCGACATGCAGACGGACAGCAATATGGTCTCACTGCATAGCATGCAGCACAGTTAATATACAGTAGTCATTGCACAATCCATGGTGAGGCTCAGCAGGCTGCTGCCTCACCACTCATCTCTTCTTAGTATTTGAACAGTAAATGAAAATTCAGGGATTTTGAAAAAAAAAAATCTAAAAGCGGTGAAGTAAAATGGAAAAGAACTTTAAAATACAAATCACTCAATAAATATAACCGTTTAATTACTTTTTTTATTTTATATTTTCATGCCTCCGCTGACTGCACGTCACTGCTATAGAGCTACTAGTTCCTCTAAAGAGAGTGGCAATATCTCGCTTACACAATTCTGACAGTCAATTTTTTATGATTGATTAGGAGTCTTCACACCTAAAGAGAATAAAAGCATGTGCATACACAATGCACACAATATGCCCAGTGCTTCTGTTTTGCAAGGCTGTTTTTCATTAGCAAAGCTCCTCAGAACCATCCCATTCACCAAAATTAACTATTCTTATTGATCTTGGAGGCAAACTAAGGGAAGCACTTGCTCTTTATCTCTATGCATTAACTCTTTAATGTTTTTTCAGTTTTGTAAATGTTCAGTTTGGACACTAAACTCATTTGCAAGTGGACGACCAGGCCAAGCGGTCATGATTTCTTTAGCTTTTAAGTGTTTTTCTCTTATCAGGAGCTCAACAGTTAGAAACTATTATTGTCACCATGAATGAGGCATTGTGGTGTGATCAAATTAGGCTGAAGACATTTGTGATCACATCCCTTCATTAGATCTTCACACCAGTGACAGGAACATAAACAAAAATGCATCACACCATTCAAAGAAAAGTAATTTAGAAACCCATTGGACTAAAAAGCAGGAGGTCCACAGTCAGTCATTTCTGACACCATAAAATCACAGACATAAACAAGCCTTGACCCCTGCTTCTGATCTGCAGGTTCTCAAGCCTTACATTCATATGTCATCGCCTTACCTGACCCTTGTCTTGCCTCCGGATCAATAAGCTCCATGGTTCATATGTGATTGATGATCCCGACCAACTTGATAGATGAAGCTATTGGCTGTTCACAGGTGTGTTCTCTGAGGCCAGTAGTTACAGTACAGATGTGCTGCCACCGCTTGAAGGTCAGCCTTGCATCACGAATGTGTTATCACTAAGCATGCCAAGCAACAAGGACAATAAAAATGTATTGACATGCGCTGTGATCTATAAAATTCATTTACAAGCTCGATATTTACAGTAAAATCCTTATTCAACTTACACTTCATCTTGATTCAGCCCCTCAATTCATTCATAGTGTGAAACAAACCATTTTTAGCTCCTGTCACTCCGTATGTCCTGTCCTTTGCCTGCCAGCATCACTCTGTGACCATATATAAAAATACCCCCCTTGTTGACATGAACGACATCCATCAGGAGAATAAAGGACTATTTAAGAAGCCCATTTTAGGTTTTCATCCACAAGCTGTATAAAACAGTGTCTATATGAGCCCCTGTAAATAGTACATGAGGGAACGGCTCTGAAATATTGACTGAGGCAATACAGACAGTAAAGTAGCGAGTAGGGTTTTATTCTACTGTTCCTAAGAGGCTGCAGTAGCTCCCTGCCACGGCACTCAAAACCAGTTCCCCATTTTAAAGAGCAGCTTTATAATCACATTAGGTATAAGCCGATCCTCTTAACTGAGCCATTCACCTGATTATCAGTATAAGACCATTTGAGTGATATACAGTAATGTTGCTAATAATGAGTAGTTTGGACTCAGTGAGTTCAAAACTCAGCTCTGCACTCTTGAAAATGCTGCAGCTAGCCATGCCCCTGTAGTCAGTACTGATGGGAAGTTCGGCTCTTTTCAGAGAGCCGGCTCTTTTGGCTCCCAAATGGCTCTTTACTTGTTATAATTTATAGCTTCGTATTTTAGCCTAAATAAGCAAAACTAAATGGGTTGTGTGCTGAGAAGCCCATACTGTCCATGTTAACAACATTTTCTTTTGTTTAACATGTTAAATAAACTTTTAATGGCACACAGGAACAAAAAAACCACACTGACTTATTTTACTTTGTGTTGCAGTAGGACTGGGTATAGTTACAGTTTTGGGGAGGGCAGTGGAGGCTGCAACAGTTGTTGGTTAGCATATGGAGACCTAGCTTGTCCTCTCCTCCAACTGCACCAAGGGATCAACAGTTCTTATATGTTGGTGCAGGTTTATGGAGGAACCTGCTCTCATTGTAATTTTTAATTTGCAATGACGGCACTCTGCTCTGCTAGTTCCAGTTTCAGTCGATTGGAGCCAAATGTTGCTTCTTTTACTGGTATCACTCATATTCACATGTTTTTGCACTGCTGTCTCCCGAACATCTGTCTCCCCCTCTGCTTTAACATAATGTTGTAATCCCATGTCCCCCAAAGGGAGTCGGCTCTTCTGATTCACTACCAAGCATCGGCTCTTAGAGCCGGCTCTTTTGCGAACGACACACCACTAGTAGTCAGTGGTAGCTTAGCCACTGTTAGCTCTCCCCCAGTACTGGTAGATTCCCCCAAGCAGCCTGTCCCCGTTTTTAGTAGTTTTCCCCCACTTAGCAACTCAACCACCGAGGAACAAACTCTGACAACTCTGTTCTGAGAAACATGAAGCTAGCAACGCCCGCCAGAGCAGGTGACATGGAAGGAACCCTGAAACTGTTGGTGAAGGACATAAATTTCATGAAATAATAATTCACATGGGCAGAAATATTGGTTACATCAATCTTAGCTCATTAGAATTAATGTTTAACAGAAAAAAATACAGATATGACATCCTGAATGTGCCTTATGAGGCAGGGGATTTATACTATATCACATTGTGAGGGAAACTACTTAAACAAACTGGAGAAATAGCTAAAGAAATATTTTGCTCTCGTATTAGTAGGAAGCCTTGAAGGCATCAGGAGTGGCTCACTTACAGGCTCGACACAGGAGTTAGTAAATTGAATTCAGACCCCAAATTGGAACTGTCTCAGCAAAGAAACAACTGGAATCGATTGCGAGATTAAGCTGAATTATAGTGTGGTTTCATTTTCAGTGTCTACACTAGATCTCTTTCAACAAACAGCCTTTTAACTTATCATCCAAACAAACAATGCACATGCCCACGTTCTCTCTCTATCACACCAACACACATTTACCTCGTCCCTTCTCCCAGAGGCTTTCTTTCTATACATATGGTTTTCACTTATCAAGAGGGGGTTGTGTGAAGTGACTCAAGCTCTTTTCTCAAAGACCCCCAACAATAATGCCCTGGCTTATTACCCCAGTGTTTAGATTAAACCACGTTGCATCTATTCTACACTCAGTGAAGAACCAGCAGACAGATCAACAAAGCACGCCGAGCACACGAGAAAAGAATAAGCACCCTTCCAAGCAACTGCAAATGAGGGAAGATAACAGATCTTAGAAACAGAAGCATAGGAACCCATACATATTTGTAGTTGTGCTGCACATCATCCAGAATTATTTAAAAATCCACCCAAGAATCCAGATCCTTTAGGGCCCTCACAAAGCTGAGGACGCAGATAACCTCGCCATTTTTTAAATTAGCCATTTATTTTACCCAGCGCACATTGTTGACGAGCACAATTGTGTTTATAAATGCACAATTGGCATTCCTCCTACATGATTTTTCAGCCTTTTGTCTTTCATCTAACCTGAAGAGCATCACCCACATGGCAGCATCGCGCAGGGTTTAAATTAGAACACCTTTACAGACAAATCAATTTGCGCGAGCGTCCCAGCAGAAGCAAATCATCTTTAGTGACAAAATATGGCATGACATTGAAAAAAGGAATTATTTTATGCGGGTTTGAGAAACCGGAGGTAGAAAGAAAAATATCAAAGAATTCACACCCACTTAATCACCAACGTGATTATAGCTCCAAATTAGCCGTTTCCTGCATTCTCTGTAAACATAAAGCAATGCTGAAAATATTTTCCAATACGCAACAAAAATCAAAGATGAAAGTGGGTGAAGCTTTATACTTTCAGCTCCACAGATAAATTGAGTCCTTGAAAACCTAAAAAAAAAAAGAGATCTCGACAGTGTCTGAAGTGCTTTTCCAAACATCAAATAACACATGAAGTAAAAAGCACACACATAGAGAGGCAGTATTGCCACGTGCTTATTGAAAAGCCAACACATATCAAATTTTGTCATAGGTTCTTTGGTTCTTCAGCACTGTGCAGTCTCGCACTCTTACATGCGAATAAATTATGACTCAAGTGGAGGGAAAAGTCAATGGCAATATTCATGCTGACATGAATAATAGGAAGAATGAGCAATTACTTTGGATTTATAAAATGAAAAAGGTTTTCAAAAAGCATGTTTTCAAATGAAGGCGTATACTTATTCGACTAGGCAATAGCTTTAAAAGGTCCATCATCACATAATTTCAGGCATTATGACTCTAAAATGGGGTGACAAACACCCATGAGAGGATGCGCAGAGAGGCAGACATACTGCTCTCCATGACTATTGAAAAGCCAGAGCAAAACAATCACAACCAGCGTTTTGACGTTCACCATCCTCTGGGGTCATGTTGTCTCTCACTCTGAAATGCAAGTGCATCCTGACTCATGCAGAGACTCTATTTATACTGGCTTTGCCAGTGCAGAGTGGGACATAATGTTCTCTGGTTAAGAGAAGAGCTGAGACTCAACTTGTGGAAAGTCGTGACGCCCTCTCGCATCTTCAATTTACCTAAATAAGAGGATTAGTTCTCAACACCACCGCTAACACAAACTGATTAAAGTATTCCAGAGCGAGAGATGCATATTGCTAAAAATATGATAAAAATATTAGCTTGCTTATGATAGAACACTGTTGCACTAGCTGGGAGAAGGGAGCTTGTACCTCTTCCATATTGGGTTTGCACTGAGATGATGATTCTGTGTGCAGCCTCTGGTTGCTAGGGAAAATCTGTATTCCCTGATGAGTTAGCAAATGTTTGCTGGTTGTTTTTGGTTGCAAAGACAATACTTCACCTTGTGGTTGGTTTGCTTGCAAAAAAAATTGCCACGATTGTTGGTTTGAAATACAGTAACCTGTCTGCAAACACCCAGCAACTGCTGACGAAGCAGGAGAAAACTCACTTTCAAAATAAAAGCTGTACCTCACTCTTACAACTAACAGGTTTTGAAAGGCACAGGCTTTCCTTTAAAGGTGAATTTCCATTTCTGTTTTGCTTTGAACTTTTCACAATTTCACCAACACTCACTGAGTGTTGGTGAGTGTTCACAGGCAGTTGGGGTCTTCCAATAAAATTATGGGCAACCCTGAAAACATGGCAGTGACCAAAGCAATCACCATGAGGTTTTCAGTGCAGCACTGCATACCTCTTTGTGGCTGATTTCACCTTGGAACTGCCAGCAACCTCCAGCAACCACTCACCAACCAATTGGGGAATACATATTTTTCCTTAGCAACCGTGGTTACCAGGAGGTGCCAACCGCTGTCTAGTCCTGCGTGATCGAGCCTAAAGCAGGATTTAGTACTGCACTTACTACTTGTTTTCACACGGGCCAGTTGTTCAGCGAAAGTTGCACAGTGCTGTTTTAACAGACGTGTGAGCAATACTCCTGGTAATACAGCTAATCATGGTAATTATTCAAAAGTAAGACAGTGTAAGACATTTGACTGATGACATACATATTAAAAAGTGCTAGAGATAGAAAAAGTAATTATCCCTAATTTTGGATTGTACAGAAATAATGTTAGCCCTGCGACATGTCAGCTAGGATAGGCTCCACCCCCGTGACCCTGAACACGATGAGTGGAAAAGAATGGATGGATGGATAAAAATAATGTGCTCTAGATCAGATTGTGAACCTGAGTGGAAATCACCTCGTTCTACGTGATAGCAAACCTAAGACCTTCCTAATCATTAACACGATCTCCAAAATAGAATGACAGTGCAACCTGATGTTGACATCTCCATGTAATAGTTCTGCGCAATGAGGAGCCAAGGTCTGAATAATGAATACTGATTTATTAGGCAGCCTTGACGTGCTTTTTTCCTGACAGGCAGGCTGTGCCCTCGCTTGGCCCACGGCAGCAACAGGAACTTTCCATCCCAGCAATGTTTACATCGTCACATTGTTGCAACATCACAAAGGAGCATCGCTTTGTCCAGCTTCGTATAAAAATAACAAAACAAGATAGAAGAGCTGACCATCAACAGGAAACCTATAATGAAAATCATCTTTTGAAAATGAGCAATTTCTCAGTATTCTACAAAATTACAATATGTCCAATAATAGAATACAACTTTCACAAAGGGTATTCTGTCATTACGTTAAAATGTCTGTCGAAGGTGTAAATGCAGTTAAAGTCCATACGTACTGGACCGGTATTAAGACAGAGTGCCTTTATACTTTTGCAACTTTCGAATGACATTCATCCATAACCACAGCCTTCGCTCTCAGTGTTGCACTGTGATTTCCGAGATTGAATTTTCCCAGGCCACAGAAATCTAATAACCTCCCAGCTTAATGACAGCTGAGTCAGAAGAGATGAGTGAATTGTTTTCAATAAGCTTCAGGTGTCCCAAAAAGTCAATATCAATTTGCTGAATATTTGGTCACAGACCAGCTGGACTTCATTCGGCATGAACATGATTGTAAGATCGACCTTTTGCCTACAAGAAGCCCAAATCTTCTCCTTCATGACGATATCAATAAAAGCTGCAGTCTCATAAAATGCGAACACAATAAAACCGAATACATTCAAACTACTTGCAATATCTTCATAATGTAGAATACATGAAATATGAATGGTTTAAAAGTGAAGCAAAACTGAAACGATGTGAGTAGAAAGTGTTGGTGATTTAAAAAAAAAAAGCTCCACTAACCTCCATCAAATCAGCCACATTTGTGTATTTTGCAGGTTCAAATATTTATAGCTGTCTGTTTTGAGTCTACACATGTAACACAATTCTAGAGTGATTTGAACTGTTGGCGTCTAAAAAGTTCTGTGCAGTAAAAATGACTTTAGAAAGTTGGAACCAATAAAATATCTGGCATGGTTGCTTTTACGTAAGTGCACCAGCAGTGGAGCAAAGAGTCAACCCCAGCAGAATTATAACCATAAGAGGTCAGGATTATAAGGTCGACCTGTGGCAGGAAGCAGAAAGATATGTATGAAATTTCCCTCAGTCCTTGCTTTTATATAGGTTTGCATAACTGTTAAGAAGATTACAGTTAAGAAGATCAGTTTTTATTTCGGTAAAAGTGAATAATCTAAGTTTTTAAAGGTGCTCCAAAAAGGGGAAAGTTGATGTTGAAATGACCTGTTGCCAAAAAGAAAAGAAAGAGAAAACAAAACAGCACATGACAAATGAACAATGAGCAGAAAAGAACATCTCATCTTCACACAGCAGTGCACTGATCGGGACCATCTGGATGCTGCCTAAAGGATGCAATCTAAACACTGAAGAGCAAGGCACTCGCTTCACAAAAAAACTGATTTGGGACTTTACAGAGAAGACCTTCGGGCTTCAGCTAGCAACAGAAGTGGTACCACAGACAGGGAGGTTTGAGGGCTGAGGTAATGTGCTTTTCATTAAAATGCATCAAAAATAATGCTGTTACACAAGAGATGCTCAACTGCTTCAGGTTATATGGCATGTATGATAGAGGAAATAGTCTCTTACTCCCTTTTAATTAATTTTAAAAAATAGATACAAGTGATTTGCATAATTTTGCAGGTGTAGTTGGACTGCTGCAGGTTTAAGGCTGAAAACAGGAAACGAAATTTTGTCCACAGCATTGCATGTTGGGGGTTTGCTGTACAAGCTATTCAGAGTTTTAGATGCCATAAGAACAATAATTAATACAATATAAACAAGTCTCCTCAGATATATTAATAACCCTTTAAAACCTATAATAGAAAAAGTCTGCCAGACCATATCTTTACATCTATACATGCTGCAGTAACCTTGTCATACATCAGTAGAATCTTCAGAACCCTAATTTCAAGAATATGTATAAAAGAAATCCATAGTAACTACAACAAGTTGTTGCTGCACTGAGTTTTTTCTATATTATTGGTGCTGTAATAATACAATTTAACTGAATTTAATTGATCAAAGAATTCAATCCCTCACTTTTTCATTTTTGTGCTTTACTTTTCACATGTGTGAGGACAGGGCCTTTAGGATCATAATATTACAACAAAAACTTTCCACATTACTGTGAATGATGTAACTGTATGTAATTCCCTGTTAATGGAGACTTGTCAGGTTTTTGTGTTGCTCTTGGTGAGTATCAGCACCATTACCCATGGCTGCATCCCTAACATGACAAAATTTTGCCCCAGAGGATAATTAATTTCCATTTTGGACACTTATCAGTCTGTGAATGCTCACAATCAAAAGGTCACATTACTGTGAAGTTAGGTGAGATAATTCATGTTTGAGAGGGTAACGTGTGTTTGGGTAACTCTTTCATTACTGTGCAAATCCAAAGTTTCGATTACACTGTGAGGATGTGCAGCGTTTTGTAGTGGAAACTGAAGGCTTCACTTACTTACCAGTTTTCCTGCACTGACAAAGAAAGTTTACAAAAGGGGCACAACAGGCTCGTCAGTGGCCCCATCTTATCAAACCATCTCTGAACTATAGTCTCAACAGCAAATGTGTCAATAAAGCGAGAGAACAGTTATGTTGTTCCCGTAGGTTCAGCTGATAAAAAAAGACATGTGCAAATCTGTACTGTTGGTTTATAAACCGTGCTGTCGGATTCCTAATCCGACGGATTTGCAATCTGTGCCTGGATTTGCAATCTTGCCCACAGATTTATGATATTTACAGCACCGATAAAATGTACGTTTGTCACTGAGGCACTACGTACTTTGGAAAAAGAAATGATAAACCAAAGCAAAATGGGTGGAAAAAATTAACTTTTTTTTTGCAATGGCACAATTTCTGTTTCAGGTAAAGGAACAAAACTAAGAATCTACATTTTTGGTGGGTTTTTTTTGTTTTCAGCTAAATGCGTCATGCTCACATTTTCACGTGCAAACACCAGCCAAGAAGCATCAAACACAAAGAATATTTAAGGTGATGAACATTTTACTGGTTTGCATCTTAACATTTAGATTTGACGGCAAGAAATGAAAAGCCAGAGGATCATCAGAGCATTACAGTTCATCTTCTGGGCATTATAAATCTATGCACAACATTCACTCACCCATCCATCCAAACCATTGAATTTAATGTTGCAATCACTTCCATGTCCACAGGGGTTTAAATCCATGCCCTATGCATGCAGACTGCTTCTGCAAACATTTGCGAAAGAATCGATCGCTCTCAGGAGCTCAGTGAATTCCAGCGTGGTACCGTGATGCCACCTGTGCAACATGTTCAGTTGAGTTCAGTGTGCAGAGGTCATTGACTTTCTGCAGAGTCAGTTACTACAGACCTCCAAACCTGATGTGGTTTTCAGAGTAGCTCAAGAAGAGTGTGTAGAGAGCTTCATGGAATGGGTTTCAATGGCCAAGCAGCTGCATTCAAGCCTTACATCACCAAGTGGTGTAAAGCACGCCGCCACGAGACTCTAGAGCAGTGGAGACTTGTTCTCTGAAGTGACGTATCACCCTTCTCCATCTGGCAATCCAATGGGTGATTCTGAGGGGCGGCTGCCAGGAGACTTGTACCAAGTTTAAAGTTTAACGGAGGAGGGATCAAAGTGGGCCTGTACTTGTGGGTGGGTCACTGTACTTCAGCATCTAGCTATGCTGCATGTACAGAATGTCAGTACTTTTGCCAGTTGTGCAGTCCTGGCCTGAACTGATAGAGCACCTTGGGATGACTTAGAGCCAGTCATTCCAAAATGTTTGCCTAAATGCTTTAAAGTCATATGTAAATCTAACCTTTCTAAATTGGCCATAGGTGTGGTGAGAGTGTGCTTGTCTGTCTCTCGGTGTCAGCTCTCTGATAGAGGGGTACTCTGCCTTTCCAGCTTTGGTTTGGATAGACTCCAACCTCACTGACGCTGGTTGGATAAGTGGTTAAAAAATGGATGGGTGCTTTGGTGGGTCAGTCACAGCGCTTTCAGTCCGAAGCCAGGTGGGATCCATATTTTCACTGGATATATTCATGTGGCTCCAGGCAGCCTTAAACATCAATTCCTTCACATCATCAGTGCCGGAGGCGTAAAATAACACAAATCACTGATGGACACAGGTGACAAGGAAGAAGGATCAGGTTAAAATGGGTTCAGTGTGGAAGGAAAGATGGTTTCATGAAGCACTTTGAATGAAGCGATTCCCAGAAGTCTGTGATTTAGATTTTATTTCAATATTTAACTAAAAGACGCTGCTTCTCACAGAACACTTTGAGCTGTATTACTCCAGTAAGCAAGTGTCTAATGAAGGGTATGATTAATTAGCAAACGTTAGGGTTTTGCTTGCAGTGCATTCGCGATTACATGCAGCCAGAAAGCGCATGCAGTGCAAATACGGCAAACGTGTGTTTTCTCCACTTATTAAAGGCTGCATCGTAAGCTGATCCATTAGTGTGCGTAGACGGAGGAGTGGAAGGGAGCGCATTGGACAGCGGGGAATGGTCACATGGCAGTGACAGCATGTGCGATTTGAAAGGAAGGAAAGGAGAGACTTGAGCGTCAGATGAGGATCCGGGAGAATCCATTCACTCCTCTGCGCCGTTTCCTTTCGCTGCCGGCCGTAAGGGGACGGCTCTGCTTCGCTTTTGAAAAGCGGCTCTACACCCAGTAAGAATTTGCTTCAGCTTCTGCAGAATTTCACAGCATTGACCGAGCTTCGGTACCTCCAGCACGATCACAGCGCTGAGGAAGCGCGTAAAGACGGCCGCCTCTCATCATTCTCTGTGAAGGTATGAGAGTAGTCTACAACTTTTTGGAAGAGCACATGTGATTTTTCTTGTTTTGGTTAATTGATTGTTTGTGTTCGCGCTTTGCGCTCCGCCATCGAAAACCAATTAACAGTCACCAATGTTGTTTCTCTTGCAAGCGTTGAAATGCGCGCTGTGGCTGAGTATGTGCACCTGACAAAGGAGGATACACATGATGAAACTGCGCCAACATTGTGCTTTTAAGTCAACAGTGCTGCAAACTGCAGCTTATTTTTTCGCTCGCCTTTAGATAGAAGGATTCGTTTCTTTCACTTCCTGCAGCAGCTTAATTAAACATTTGATGTGCAATTAATTCAGACTTTGCAAGTAAATACAAAATCTCAATTTCCAATTCACAAATAACTTGATAAGAAAATGTATTTGCAGTTGATTTAAATGCATCAAGCGTTTCCTACCGAACAGCCCAAGTTTCTGTTTTATTCATTTTAATTTTTATATTTTAATTTGCTATACAGACCAATAACTGTGGGGTTCAAACTCCACATTAAATGGTGCCCAAGTCACTGAAAAGAAGCTTAGAAATGATCGATATTTCGTTTTTATTTTGGTTCCCGTTTAGATGAATATTACTGCTGGTGATTTGGTTAGAGAATAACCTACTGCTTACAGTAACATTGATTTTTGTTTAGAAAGTGTTTGACATTGATCTGAACCTTAGTGAATGTTCTTAGTTAAACTGCACAGTTCTGCCATCATCCTGGGCGTCTGAGCAAGGCATTCACCATCTGGTAAAAGGCTCTTGAAGTGCTGGACAGCTTCTGTGCTGATGTAATGTGATACAAATCTGTTATTTCATTTAGGTATTTGACTGCACTGACACATACAAACACAAGAGCATCATCTCAGGACTCCATTGTTATTTATCTGTCTGCAGCATCAGGCTAAAAATTTCTGGTAGGAGCTCGATCACAACATGAATGAGAATTAGTTTTGTATTACTGGAATTACTTCCACAGTCCATCTGGGCAACATGTGATTGTCTGCATCCTAATGATGGTCTGCCCAGGATGCAGCCTCAGTGTTTGGTGCCTTGGAGGTCCAGCTGGCCACCAGCATATAATGCAACAAGGCTGTATCACTTTTACTAAATACCAAGCCTGTTCACCTTTTCTGCACACTCGCACAATGATTTTAAGCAGAAAATGATTGATGTTGATTTGATTATGCAATAGAGAGGAAAACTGCAAGTTTCTTTGTTGAAAAGCTAATGTTAATGCTGCACTGTTCAGCTCGTGCTCAGCAAAGTCGGTCACTTAAAGAGGTGAAAGTCATACAAAGACTGGATTACTCTGTCCATAACCTGTTTAGATAAACTAGAGCAGTGGGGGCATTGGGATGTTTTTTCATTAGAGGAGTGCTAATAAGGAGGATTTTTGTCGTGCATTTCTCCAGCTTAAACCGCCTGGACTTGACATAAGAATCCAAATGATTTTCTGTCCCATTCAATCTATTTTCTGAAAAACAACATTGTAAAATAAAGCACCATCTACCGAACTTCAAACTTTATTTCTGTCACACCCTCGGCCTTAATTCAGTTTCACAGTCAGCTCATATGCAGATGGGAAAACAAGGGCAATGAGTAAAATGAGCAAATGGACTAACTGTCTATTTACATATTTGGAGTGATAAGGAATTAAATTTCATAATTTGCCAGTACAGCTTGGGGCTGTTTTACATTATTTATAGCTGAGTATCTGCTTTTGGCACTTTGAGATCTCCTCCTGATGTGGAAATGGTAAAATGTGTTGTCCTAAGTTAGTGTACATGTTGACCCACCTTACTAGTTAACCACTGCGAATTAAAATGCTTGTTGCTGCTTGGCTGATGTTTGGGAGCTCGATTTGTATGAGAGAAAATCATTTAAAGTATCCTCATTCCCAGATGGTGAAGCTGAAAGTAAACACGAGTAATGATGCCAGGTGCAATGATCTGTCTGCACAGAGAGAGTGATGCAATCAGCAGAGTGCATTGATTAGATGGATATTGTTGGAATACCTTGGAGAATCAGAGCCACTTTTCCCATAGAAAGACAGCAATTTTCACAAGTAGAGTTTTTAACACTCTCTTTTTTTGGGATATGAGGATTAGTTTGAGGCTTGGGTTTGGTAATATTCACCAAATATTAAGAAATTCTTTAATAATTAGAGTGTCTTTCTTGGATGCATCTGGAATATTTATTCAAAAGATGGTTTCATCTAAAGCAATACAACTAAATCATTATTAAAAAAAAAACTCTTGGACATAATGCCTCGACAGTGCAATCTGTCATCTATTCCTTTGCTTATTTTTGCTAAAAATATTAATTTAAAACTAATAATTTGTGCAGGCAGAATTGAAACACATAATTTTCATTGTGCCTTTGTGACATTTACTGGATAAACAAAACCCAAAGTTGCACAAATTCAAAGCAAACTTTTTTTTTCTACACTGGTAAACATGTATTTATCAGAAAAAGACGTCTTCTTTTATTTTAGTCTCTCATTTTTCCTACATTTCAGTATTGCAGCAAATATGCTGTCAGACCTCTGTTGATGTGGCTTTTACTTAACTGGCTGTGATGGTGTTTCCAATAATTCTGAGAGGCTTTCAGTCTGCAGGTTTTCCTAGTTGAGCCTTTACCATCAGTTAAATACAGTTAAACACATACAGTAGGTGTGTCTGCACATTTAAACCACAAACAGATTTAACTGCAACCCAGGAAAACAACTTTTACACAACATTAAAAGAATATTTGCACAGGATAATGACCCAGAACACTTACACTCGCTTACACTGTAATAAAGCTTATTAAATCATAAACGTTGGAACAACACTATGCTGTGACAGTGCTCTGATGTTTAAAAATGATACAAACCAGCACGTTAAGGATGGAGTTAATAAAAACTGTTACTGACCAGCTGGAGGGGTTCCTGCATAATTCACAATGGATGCCATTTTTTTTTTTTTTTTTTTTTTCTTTTTTTTTTTTTTTTTTTTTTTTTTTTTTTTTTTTTTTTAATTTTTCTAAAAACTGATTTACTTCTCTCTCCGAGTGTAATA
>VOQJ01043453.1:0-10162 GCA_015052665.1 Apistogramma diplotaenia
GTTGTCTCCAGTCTCCAAGGGGACGTGGCCACCAAGCATCTCAGTCTTTACGCACAGACAGGCGTTACTGGATTACTTATTCCAGCCGTTAACGCACCAACAGGCGTGATGGAGGAGGAAGTGATCCCACCTGAAAGAGCCTAAACAAACTTCGGGAATCTACGGAAGTCTCGGTCCGCACTTCAACTCATCTGCGCCGCGGATTTCTGCTTTAATGCGCAGAAATTCTCACTTTTAGGCAACTTTAGTCGTCAAAATATTCACGTTTCACGCAGACTTTCATCGCAAAGTCACAAAGTCGCTTTCATTGGCTCCTCCTCTTCGGATTCTCGCCATTAAAGCCGCTTTCATGCCGCTTCTTTATCATTTACGGTGACTTTCAGGGGGGAAGATAAGAAACCATCCACACAAACACACACTACACAAGCAGCTGCCGCAGTTATCGCGAGAGCGCAGTTTGCACGCGATTTGGAAAGGAGGGAGGATGCCAACCGTCAGCCCGAGGCTGGGGAGGTGGGGGTGGAAGAGAGTGCTACTGTTTCCAGGGAGGTGTTGGTGAAGCAGCCACTTTGTTTTCCGGGATGAGGCGAAGAAAAACGTGAAGAGGAAACTGAAAAGTCACACAACGACGTTAAAGTGCCTCGTATCCAGGTAACATGTGACATCCACGGCCAGGCTGCAGGACTGTGGGCCTGTGTCGGTGATCAGCTCATATAATCCCAGCTTTTAATCACCAAAACACTCACAGGTTTTAATTTGTTTCAAATGGGCTGAAATTCGTTTAAAAAATCCGAAAAACTCAAATGTTTCCACTTTCAACCTTTGATCCAACCTAAAACATTTATGTCAATTAAAAAAATCCTTCTATCTGTGCCAGTCTTTACAAAAATTATTCTATAAAGTCTCTATGTATATCAGCTATTTGTATATGCTCCTGTATAAACTATGCATCCACTGTTTTGTTCATGTTCATTAAAGGCCTTTTATTTAATGTGATGCTTTATGGCATCAAACTCCAACAACAGGGCCTGACTTCAGCTCAGCAGGAGGCCCCGGGAGGAAAAAGCACAGTAATGTTCTCCATGGGGGTTTCCATGTTCAGCGGGAATGCTGTAGCTATCGAAGCTTTTTAAAAAGTGGCCATGTTTGTAAGGGCTCCGGTTCAGGAGGTAAAAATCCCATTCACTGAGGAAAACCCTCCAGAGGAGGACCTGAGAAAAAGGCCAAAGACCACTTTAAACAGTGAGGGAATTACTCATCCCACAATGCACTGCAAAAGTTTAAGCCTCTTCATTACCATAGGGTGGTATAATGCTAGTTCTATGCATATTTATGTTGTTCATAGTTCATAGTTGTGTTCTCTGTGTGTGGTAAAGTATACTGCTGGGGTACTCAAAAAAAGTAATGTATCACACATTACTTTTTAAAAGTAATGATACACATATCAGATGATTACGTTTCAACACAATGCCGCCAACACAAAGACAAGCTGAGAAGTAGCATGACAAGACTTAAAAGCCATCGCCATGGTGATTCTAAGAAGAAAAAGACATTTAAAGTTAACAACATAATTGTAACTGTAATGTGACTAAATCCAACACAGTAAGTTGTTCATTACTGCATCGCCAAAATGTAATGTGATTACATTAACACGTTACATTGTACTTCGTTATCATTCCTCACTGCAGTCGCTGCTCAGGCTGTTTCTGAACTTCCACAATCACTACGCAAAGTGACGTGCAAAGGTTTTAAACTTTCCATGGTAACAGCGATGAGGATTGTAGGTAGAGTAGTTTTTTTTTAAATTTTAAATAAGCTTGATTTCTTGCAGACTTGTAGTTTCCACAGGAGCTTGTGCCATCGTTTCAGTGGCGTAGCTCGTAGCTACTTTGGGTGGTTATAACTGCATGGCTCATAATTCCCTGTGAAGAATATCAATGGTACTCTTTACTCCCAGAAACCCACAGCTGAGCTTGAACTTTAGCAAGGAATCAAGCTAAAGTTACCCAGCTAGCTGTTACATAGGCTAGATAGATTGTCTGCATTAGCAGGTATGCTAACATTGACTTGAAGAAAGCTAGTTTTACACAAATCACATGATGTAGCAGGGAGCTTCTGGTTACTGTTGGCTAACACTACCTTGTCTGCTAACACGGACCAACAGTACACTATCTAACACAGTAAAACTGCAAAACATACTTAATTATTAAATGGCATTCTAGTTGTTAAGTTAAAGCTATCTGTTATGTTTAACTTAATTTCTAATTGTACTAAGAGATAAATTTCCCAAAGTTGGAATACAGGAAGCTTATCCTATGTCATTATATCTAATCTGAATGAGTCCAAAGCACCAGGGCTCTTCTGGCTTGTTGGTTAGCCTGTGGTTTTCAAGCTAATGGACCATTAGCTGCAGGTTTGTGTAGCATAGTTTACAGTAGCTTAGCTGGCCAACTGTAGCTTCTTTGCCTGCTAACAAATGCTATATAGGAGTCGAAGTGTTTATTAGCAGGTATCTCTGTCTATGTGATTGAACAGTTTATGGATGCTGCTAGCTAGCGCAGGTAGCTACAGTAGCACACTAGCTAAAGATTCAGCATTCCACCCTTTCCTCCAAATATGGCTCCAAAAACAACAGCACACCAAACACAGGCAGTGCAAAATATGGCCGTGGCTACAGCTGGTTTTCTGATGTACGATTTCTAAGGTCTCATGCCATTTTTGCTGCAAAATTCGAGATGTGATGAGGATGAGGCTCTGACTGTGAAACTGCACGCTAGTGACCTGTGATTGTGCAGCTTCATACCACAGATAAGACTCCATTTTGAAACATAGTATGAGCTAGATTTACAAAAAAGACAATATTTTTTTCAATATGACCCAAAATGAGCGATTCAGCAAGTGATTACAGAGACCAGAAAGCTCTTATATAGGACCACAGCTATTACCATCAGGTGGCCTTCAGATAGAAAGCAGGTTTTTAGGTGCTTCCATATTGGCTGCGTCCGTGTTGTACACCATCTATGACACCAACAGTAACTCAGAGGCTTCAGAATGTGGCATCCAAAGCCAGCAGGTGACAATAAGGTGCGTACAGCCTGTGGAGGATCTTGATTAATGCCACTTGCACTGACCTTTGTGCAAACCACAGATGTTAAGGACCTCAGAGAAGAGGGAGCCTCCTCCGGGTTATGGTGGTTGGGGCTCAAACTGCTGTAGTATGGTGGCACTGGAGGTGGAGCAGCAGGGGGACAATTAGTGTAATGAAAAAAATTGTTGGTGCCATTGTGCTGGTTCTTATTTCACTAAAATGCTGCTTGTGTCATTTTTATTGTCTGAATAAGTTATGCTAAACTGCATGAAGTTTAGTTGGCTGAATGCTAAGAATGGGTCCTTGCTTTAGAAACCAAGAACCATGGTTTTCTAAGAAAGAAAACCACTTAAATGCTCCATTATTAATGGCATTATTTGTTTATTATTAGTCTGCACATTAAATGGACTGAAATGGCAACTTCTTCACCCCAAGCCTCCTGATATTTAGGCTGTTAGTTTTCCTTTAAGGATGTCGAAGGCTGGATTTAGATGCTTCGTGGTTGAGCTCCATTCACTGATCACTGTCCTGCAGCACAGTGTGTCAAGTTTGTACACTGACTTTTTAAGCGACTCGTTTAGGGTTTTCAAGCGCTTTGAGTGCTCTGAAGAGTAGAAAAGCGCTATACAAGAACTAGTCCATTTACCATTTTACCATTTACCATCTACTTCAAACAGAAAAACCTTTAACAGGAAGCCTAATGCCACTTCATCTGAAAGGCACCCTCTTAAAGTGTCTGAAAAAGCATGTGGCGGAAACAAAACCCAGCCCTGGATGGGTCGCTGGTGACAGGAAGTGGATGGCTCTTCATGGACTAACTCTGAGAAGGCAGCTGTAGCAGTGTCCTCTCTCAAACATCACCATCAACAGGTTTAAGTTAGGCAAAGTCTCCTGGAGAACCTCAGCAGATGCCGATTCCTTTGGTGAGAACGAGTCCCAGAGGAAACGTATGCGGCTGTTTCAGACACGCGCCCTTTCCTTTAGCAGGATTTATTCTCCTGACTGCACAGATAGTGCTGCTGAACCCCTTCCCCCAACACTCCTCTGGGCTCTCTGCTCCACCCGCTCCCTGTAGAGGAGAGTTTCCAGCACAGGAAAAGTCCTTAAACTTCTATTTAAACTCACTATTTCACATGTAAAGAATGATTTCCATGTGAAATGGTGCAGCTCTCAAAATGTCTGACAGAAGTGATTCACCCAGATACCAGACTGCTGGAAACACCCAGATCCTTCATCATCATCAGCAGCAGCAGCAGGCTGAACCGGCCCGATACCACCGGAGAGGCTTTTTCCTGCTCGGCTGCAGGGGAGGAAGAGAAGGAGGAGGAGGGGTGTGATGGGAGGAGAGATGCCTGTGTGCTCCACTCTCCGGCAGGGGATGATGGGAGGAGGAGGAGGAGGGGTCTGTCTGTATCTGGAGATGAAGGGCTGGCAGGAATGCAGCGGGAGAGAGAGTGAGCGAGGAGCCGAGCTGCTCGCACTAAATTTAACAATAAGAGTTTAAATTTAGTTTGGTCCTCTGCTGCTGCAGAGGATATATATATATCAGAGAGAGCACATCTTCATCACCGTGGGTGATGGGAAACCAATGATCAACAAGTGGTAGTTTGTTCAGAGGAACATGCAGGAAGTGTATCAGCTTTTAGCTCATGTGAAGAGGAGATGTGATCAATCCAGCATGTTTCACTGAGACAGTTATGTTACCTGTAGTGTTCAAAACAAACTCAGATCATCCTAAACATGGAAGAAATGTCTTAACTGCTGGAAACTCCCATCAGGTACACCCCACCTCATCAGCCTGTCGCAGGGCTAACACAGAAAGACACTCACACCTGTTGTGATTTAGAATCACCAGGTAACCTAACCCCACTAATAAAGAGTATTTCAGGTAGCTTTGCACACACGGTGCCCTCAGCAGATGCTCCTGTCTGAGAGCTACAGCAGGAAAAGCTGCTGCTGAAAGCTCCTGTGAGCAGGAAGCTGCTTGGTTAACAGGGAGCTCTCAGATTCATGGGCATGCTAAGCTTGTTTCCATGTTTCTGTCTCTTCAGGATTGTTGAGTTTGTTAGCAGATGCAGTTAGTTTGGGTCGTCTGGTCCATGTGCTATCAGAGGCTACTTCAGCCAAAGAAGCCACACTGAATAAATGAGCAAAAACAAATCTTTGGGGCTATTTGCTTGATGCTAATATGACTAAAATATCTCAGACATTATCATTAGCAGGCTTTTCTTATTAGATTTTTAATTAAAGGCAATAGGAACTGAACCCTGACCTCTATTCATATATTCTATTCAGTGCTGATTAACAAATATTTGCAAGCCAATATTAAAAGTGAGCTCCTGGCCAGGAGAACCCTTACACCGTACAGAGAGAGCCCAACACTGCAGATGTTATGTTGAGCCTCTGTATGAAGTGCGATGGCCCTGATGTACCCGTGTGTGCTGGGTGTACTCCACAGGCTGCAGGTTTAACAGCATGAAAATAAAAACAGTGCAAAATAGAAAGGCTTTCTCTCATGACTCTAATTTAAATAAAAACTGCATGCAAAGTCTCATTAAAGGTTTGCAGACTTTGACCAAAAGGAGATTTAAAGAGCTTTTTCCTCTGAAGTTATACTTGTATCACCACGATGATGATGATGAGCCCTCTCAGGAGCTCTCTTATAACATGTCTGCTTTGCCTCAGGCTGCTCTAAATCTGCTAACTTTATAAAAATCTTTCTTTCGGCTCAGGACCAATCAAATTACAGAAAAAGACATTGTCCTTTTATTTTTGTGGGATGAAACTAAAAGAAGAGCAAAGTTTTACTCTCCTCTCTCATCCCGGCCTGAAATGCAGGGACGCAGACAAGGGAGTGTGATGTTATTTATTGGACTGTAACCATGGAGCCGTTGCCAAGGAACGAACCATCGCCAACAAAAGGGTGGATTCATCCATTCATCCAGCGGAGAGCAAGAGGAGGAGGAGGAGAGGCATCCCTGCTCGACCGAGCAGCCGGAGAGAGGAGATCTGAGCTGCACAGCCCAGACGAGCCCACACAGTTGTTGTTGATGAAACTTTACACACTCCTCTTCCTCCTCCTCCTCTTTCTTCATTGGAGCGTTGTCCGGACAGGCAGGCAGGCAGGCAGTCACATGAAGCCAACACCTGTTGGCAGTGTGGGGGGATGACAGGCACATGCTGCTCAGTCTCACACTGTTTCTCCAACCGGCTGCACAATAAACACATGTCGTGCACGCTCGCCTCACAGCAGAAAAGGGCTGCAGACGCAAAGAAACTCAACAAGATGCAGCTCAGACATGGGCTCTGCAGTCGGAGAGCGAGGGAGGAGGCATGGGGGAAAAAGCAGGGAGGGAGGAGGGGTGAAAAACCGGTTTCCAATAGTGACGGATGATTTGTAGGTAACAGTTGTTTGCCTTGCAGCCCGAGGCCTGCCCTGCTCTGCCACAGAGAGTCTGAAGCATGCATCTCTACCAGGCTGATAAACTGATTTCTCTTAAAGGCATCATATCACCTGTGAGAGCAAAGCGTCACCCACAGGAGCACAGAAAACACTCAAGTCCACTCATAAACATGGAAATATATGTAAATGTTGAGTCATTTATTCCAGTTTTGCTCTGATGCTGGTTTTCTGCAGCATTCCTGCTGTGAGGATGCCGGTGTCTGCACTTTGTTTACATGTGAAACAAGCTGGTGAGTAACCCAAACTGCAGTCTCTATCATGCAAATGCAGCCCTCCAACTATTAGCACCTTAAAAGCTGCAAACATTAGAGGTTTACGAGCTGCTTGTGCTCTGTAGCTCCTGTCTTTACTGAGCCTGTTTGGCCTCTGTGCAATCAGCCTGTGAAACGCTGTCACTGATTTCACCACGCTGCTTTTTAAATCCCAAAGAGACCACATCTGGAGCCAAGCTTTGCAGCTGCAACAGAAGGTAACACATGGACAAAGCCACTGTTGGCTTGTGAAAACCTTTTTATACTACAAGGTTAGCAACTGGCCCCACCATTTTGGGTTTTTAGTCAGAATTGACCCACACTAACGGCTGATGCTGACTGAGCAACACAGATTCCTGCTGAGAATGAACAAGATAAACCAAAACTGAGAGGTGCTTCCATTGTTGGTCCCTGAGGTGAAACCTGGTCCAGCAAAGGTAACTTTAAATCTGTTTTTGCTGTAGTAATGAAGGGAAAAGGTGCTGTAAACAGCAGCTGACTGCTCAGGCACTATTTTGACCAACATCAACCACATCTGGCCGTATTTTGACAAAAAGAGAAGCTAACACCAGTGTACACATGCTTATTTCTGCTGTACATTAGGTCATTTTGACACGTCTATGGGGGACTGACTTGATGCTGGTGCCTCAGATGGACATTAGAGGAACTGCAATAGCAATATTTTCTTGTAACCTCTACACCCAGATACAAATATGTAAAACTATTTAAATTCACTGTAAAAACATTTTATTGATGTTTCCACATATAAAATAAAATATGGAGGAAAGCTTAGTTTAAGTAAACTTGTCTCAGGTCACCAGCAGATGCAGTTTTGCTGCAGGCTTTTGCAGCAGAGGCCTCGAAGGGTTAAATTCAAAGTCAGCTTTGGCTTCAGGCTGGGGAATGTAACTGTGCCAGCATCAGTCCTCAAAACCATAGATGAACAAACACGCTTGTTTGTATGACTGATCTGGACTGACCAGTTTTGTGATGCTGATACTTTAGATACTGTTACTATGACGACTGCCCACCTGCTGCAGAGTTGGGGGTAGGGTGTGTCCTTTCCTGTGAAATTCATGCACATGCAGTCCTGTTTACATGACTTCAGAGTCCAGTGACCTGCATTCATCACCAGCACTGTAGCTAAAAAAACATGTCTTCACCTCATTTAATGGTTTACTGTAGGAGTAATGTGTAATGTGAGTTTCAGGTCCTCACAAGCACCTGAAACACACACACACACGATCATGGTTACACAATTTCAGAGGACACTGATAATTATTTCCTGCAAACTTTTGTCTTCACCTGGTGTGACTGTAGCTCAGGAGGTAGAGAAGGGCACCCACCACTCGGAAGGCTGATGGTTCGATTCCTGGCTGCTCTGGGCTGCATGCCAAAAGTATCCTTGGGCAAGATACTGAACCCCAAGTTGCTCTCATGCACAAGTGTTAGAGTGTGAATGTTAGATAATAATCACTTAGCTTAGTTAAACATGGAAGTGCTTCAATGAATGTGGTGTGAATGTAAACATGTTGTATAAAGCGCTTTGAGTGCTTAGAAGAGTAGAAAATTGCTATATAAGAACTAGTCCATTTACCTTGGTATGTGATATCTTTCAGATGTAGATTCAAGTCCCCACAACATGAGAAGAGCAAAGCTTTATTTACACACAGAGTCATGTTTATATGACTTTAGAAGACAGTAACCCACATTGAGTTCCAGGTCTCTGACCTTATCACAAACTGAGTTTTGTTAACGGGACAAAATGTGACATGCAGATTTGTGACATGCAAAGTACTGCTGCTACTATTATTACTCATTTTGTTAGTATGGTTCAGTACTAGTTGACAAGCTAAGGTTAGCCATCTAGCTACTATGTTTAACATTAAGCAATTTGTTTGCCAGAACAAGGTCAGTTTTGTTGTAAGCATCCTGTTTAAGTTTAGTCAGCTGTTGAGCATCAAGTAATTGTCATTGGCCAAAGCTAACTTTGGCTAACATTAGCCAGGAAGTCTTTTTTTTGAACTCCCACCAAGTCAAATGGAAATTTGCCAATTAAGGGAAACCTCTAAATTAGCACAACATTCAGGTTAATGTGTAAATGTTTGTTTTTCGTGGCCCCAAACTGCCTTTTGTGTGGCTAAATATCTGCTAATACTGACAAATTAAAAATTTTTATATGTAGAAAATTAATACAAAAATTTTATATCTTCAGTTTCAAATTAACACTCATCATCATCAACACTCATACAACATAGCTAACTTACAGCCATCTGGGTAACCTTATGTTGGCTGGTAATTTGTGGCTATTTGAAATGCTAGTTGGTTATCTTGTCAAATTACCTCACTAGCTAAATATACCAACTTGCATATAATGTCCAAAGTTACTGATTTTAGCCATCAGTAAATCAGGTAATGGTACAAAGTAAAGACAGCGAGGTTTCACAGGCATGTTGCCACTAATCATGTGATGCCAACGTATCTGTGCTTTTGGATGAGTGCCATGGTGTCATGGTGCCAATGTAAGATGACGTGAATAAAGCCCCAGCCACACAGGCCTAGAGACCGTTACCTAACCATTAGGCAACTGCTGGCCACGCGGGAATAATACATATTCCTTAACTGGTTGTCAGCGGTTTCTGGAGGTTGATGGCAGTTGCAGGGAATATTGCTGTTAAAGTCCCAGTCACGTAGGTATGTAGACTGGTCAGTGAAAAACCTGTATTTCCCCAACCAGCTAGCAAAGACCTGCTTGTGATTACTTTAGTTGTTAGTACATCACTGCAGTCCTGGTTTGGATAAATGTGATGAACTACAAACATTGTCAGACTGATATTGTTGACCATAACATTTTATTACAGGGATTAGAGCATGCTATAGGTATTAAAGGTACTGCCCTGCAGTGGTTTGAACTCCAATTTGTTCATGTAAATGGGAGTCTTCTTCACACACTAAGGTTAATTATGGAGTTCCACAAGGTTCTGTGCTAGGACCAATTTTATTTACACTACACCAAAATGCTGCAGCTAGAGTGCTGACAGGGACTAGAAAGAGAGAGCATATTTCTCCCATATTGGCTTCTCTTCATTGGCTCCCTGTTAAATCTAGAATAGAATTTAAAATCCTTCTCCTTACATACAAGGTCTTGAATAATCAGGCCCCAGCTTATCTTAAAGACCTCATAGTGCCATATTACCCCAGTAGAGCACTTTGCTCTCAGACTGCTGGCCTACTTGTGGTTCCTAGGATACTTAAGAGTAGAATGGGAGGCAGAGCCTTCAGCTTTCAGGCTCCTCTTCTGTGGAACCAGCTCCCAGTTTGGATTCAGCAGACAGACACCCTCTCTACTTTTAAGATTAG
>VOQJ01043457.1:6118-25375 GCA_015052665.1 Apistogramma diplotaenia
CACTGAGCACCTGGACACCCTGAGGTGCAACCTGGTAGCATCAGATGGACTAAAGCATAATGCCCCAGAGTTGTTCTATTGGATTTAGGTCAGGCAAGTATGGGGGCCAGTCTGTGGTACCAAAACCTTCATCCTCCAGGAACTGCCTGCATACTCCTCACCACAGGAGGCCAGATATTGTCGTGCACCAGGAGGAACACAGAGCATTTGCAGCCTGAAGTAACTGCATCCAAGTAATTTAAAATCACCTTCAATTCATTAAGTGAGACCAGTTCTTTCACTCTTAGTGGATTTTCCAGCTGAATTCCAGGAAGAAGGAGCTGCAAAACAGCACAAAAGCACACCTGGATAGAAAAACACGCTGTGGAACCAGAGCCTGAACCTCAGCATTACTGAAGCAGTGTGGGATCATCTTGACAAAGAACAGAACAGAAAGCAGCCGGCATCCAAAGGACTCTGAGCGTCCTTCAAGAAGCCTGGAGAACTATTCCTGAAGTCTGCTTAAAGACATTTCGAGAGATGTTGCCCAAGAGAGTTCAGAATGTCTTGGAAATTAAAGGTGGTCGTACCAAAGAGTGACTTTAGAATTGCAAGCACACGTTGAGAACCCTAGAGTTAATATGAAACATCAGCAGATAGAATTTCAGAACAGATTTGCTTCTGGATTTGGTTTGTAAAATATGTATATGCTGTACTTGATTATATCTTAAAGAAGGCAGGGCCCCAGATGTCGTAACCTGCATAATCAGGCTATGCCTTCATGCTCGCATTATGGTGCTGTTTATGTGCAGATAGATCAAAAGGGGGGAAAAGTTGATAGACACTGACTTTGCAGTAATTTTTTAATATATAGAGTAGAAAAAAACCCACATGATGTACTCATTCGACGCACATGCAGCTGCTTACAGCTCCATCCTGGTCTTTGTTCCAGCAGTCTGTCAGTCCTTTTTTTTTAAAATCTTTACAGTGCATGTTCACATCATACTTTGATCATGATCATTGAATTTTAGAAAACAAAAAAACACGATACTCTTTCTCAGTATGACTCCTCTGACACTGTGCAGGCAGAAGCTGCTGGATGCATGGCCTTCTTTCACTGAAAGAGCAATACAGTGTGCTTTTCCACTCACTTTTCTGTCAGTGTTATCCTGAACCGGATGAATTAAAGGTGAATGCTCCCCATGCATTTCTGAGGGTAGCCAGCAGGAACATGCGGGATGTTTAATCTTTACACAGAGATCGGGATGATCCAGCCAGAGCTGTTAAAACATCATTAATGGCATACCGTAAAGAATTATGAAATGTGACCTTGAATTCACAGAGGAGAATAATCTGACCTAGAAGTTGAAGCTATAAAAAATATATAAGATATCCATCCATCCATTCTCTTCCACTTATCCTGTTCAGGGTCGTGGGGGGGCTGGAGCCTGTCCCAGCTGTTACAGGGCGAGAGCCAGGGTACAGCCTGTACAGGTCGCCAGCCTGTTGCAGGGCTGACATAGCGAGACCGAGAACCATTCACACTCACATTCACACCTATGGGCAATTTAGAGTGACCAATTATCCCAGTAAGTGCTTTTTTTAAGGGTTCATTATATTTTTCCGCTGAATAGTTCTGATGGATCAGTCCAAAGAAAAGTATGAAGTGTGAGTGTTTGAAGTGCAGGTGGATTGCATTACCTGTGACTAAATTGTTTTCGCAGTTTCTTGTGCTTCCAGTCTTTATGGAAGGGCAGGTGAGCAGCTCCAGATGTGTGATTCTTAACTCATGTTTTGCCTGTGCAAGCTTTGCTTTCTGCTTCTTGTTTTATCCCCCCCCCCCTCCCAACCCCCACTTCCTTGTGTGTTTCCCACCAGTTTGATTACTTGCCCCAAACATGCAACTTCTCTTTAATTGTCCATCTCATTCTCTGTATATAGCCTGTGTCTCCCCCTCTTGTCGAGCCCGATTGTCTTCATATTTTAGGTTGAGTGTGAGTCATCTTTAAGTGGTTTTTTGGATCCCATCTTGTTTGCTTAGTTTCTGCCTCCTGTGTATTTGTTTGTCTGCTCTGACTGGTGCCCGTCCGCTGAAGGTTTTTGGCCGGTAAAGCCTCCTTTTTTTTTTGAACTGTAACCTCCTGGCTCATATTTGCATCTTTTCAGCATTCACTGGTTGTCACACTGGACACATACAGTATATGCTTCTTTTCAGCTTGATGCATGAAAACTATTCACATACATCAGTCTCTCCCATCGTTGTGGAGGAAGTTTGGCTCACTCTTTTCTACAATGTTGCTTCAGTTTTTTGGGGTTTGCTGGTTTTTGGTTGTCCACAAGTCAATCAGGCTGATGTCTGGGCTTTCCCTGGACCATTGCAACACACTGATTCTTTTGTTTATCAGTACATTTGTTGGTGTGTTGGTGCCCAGTTTGGTCAAGTTTTAGAACAGGGGTGTCAAACTCAAATACACAGTGGGCCAAAATTCAAAACTGGGACAAAGTCGCAGGCCAACATTGATATTTTTTGAAAGAAATCTTCCTCCAGATATAACAATGAACCTTTTCATATGGACCTTAACTAATTTTGCTTACCAAACCAACCAAACCTCTTTTCATCTCTTCCACTTTCTGGCACCTTTGAGTCACGTCCGTGTCCTTGTACTTGTGGGGCCACAATCTGAGGGCCAGATGTTTTTTTTATGTCCTGACACTCAAACCATTTTGGTTCAAGCTGTTCAAAGTGAAGCTAGATGAAAAAAAAATTCCATCACAAGACAGAGACAATAAACATAAATTTTTGGATCTTTTTTTTTTTTTACTTAATACTATGGAAGTCACTCTCTCCTAGTTACTCATCTTGCTCCTTATCTTTCTTTAACACATTAATCTTGATTAGAGCAACCATGTTCAGGAACACTTTGGTCAGACTTTGGCCAGTCTGCCACTCCATCAGTAAGGAGACAAACAAAGCTCACACACCCACATGTCTGTGGTGTGTCTGGACACAGGGGGGGCCACTGTTAAGAGATTAAACTGAGGCCACAGAGGGAGTGGGGTGCTGGCACTAAAAAACAAATATGATCACATTTTGAGATAATATCAAAAGGGTAAGTAGAATTGTATTAGCAATATTTCATAATAGAAAGAGCCAGGGAAAGAAACAAAAAATCAAAGCATGAAAGGCTGTTGTGTTAAAGTGATTCTTTCAAACTTTGGTCTGAAACCAAGGGCGATGTCCTGTCTTCCCCTCTTGCGTCACTCGCCATGTTTGCTGAGGTTTCCGTCTGGGATGAGGAGACCATCTCCTCCTGATGTCTCCCCTACAAAGACATTTCTGTTACCAGGTTAATTTCCCACTACAAGACAGACGGCAAACACCCATAACCTACAGCACCTCCTGAAAGCGGAAAAGGGTGTGCACCCTCTGGAAAAGGAGATGAAAAGAAAGATGAGAGAGGGATGCTGGGACCTCAAAGGTCAAACGCAAAATACCAGATCCATTTTTCTTTTAAAGAGGACTTTGTTGCTTATTCAATAATGAGTAAAGATGAGATGCTGTCTCCCTCCTCAAAAGATAAATTTAGCCATTTATTAGCCGCACACATACACAGCATAGATCAGTGGTAATGTCAGCCCTTTCCTGGGGCTTGTATGTTGCACCTGATGTTCTTTGTCATCTAGTCAAAGAAAATATTGGTTGTGTGCTTTACCCACTCTGCAACTATAATAGAATTTCAAAGATAATAGCATTTGTGGGAAAACAGAGACCTTAACTTTCTTTCCAAACTCAAACGAATGAACACAGCAGGAATGATGTCATCACTAATATGATAAGTCAAAGCAGTTGTATGAACACTGTGAAACCTGTGACGCCATGTGGTGACTCAGATGCACTAAAACTACAAGAGGTCATGATCAGAGAGGAAGAAGCAGAATGACTAACACACGTAGTATCCACATATTAAATGTATACTGCAAATGCACTAATAGTTAGCACATAAGTTATGCATGAAAAGGCTGACCTATCTCATCTATCTGTCTGGCTGTCTGGCTGTCAAGGTACTATAGCATAGCTGCAGTGACGCTGCTAAAGTTAATTGCTGTGTGTAAGATGACAAAACAGCTTATTAACTCTGTTAAGTGCTTTAAGTACTAATACTGGAAATGCAGAACAAATGAGGATTTTAAAAAAGTAAAAGCAATAAAATGTATGTAACTTAAACAAGCAGGACCTGAGTTCAGCAGTCAGAAAGTTCTAAACTTTTGATAGCAAAAGGAAAATCACTCTTTTTCACTAACTGTGATCTGAGAGTAACCAGTGCTTCACCTGCAGATCTTAATGGTTAAGAGGGCACATTCAAGGTCAATAAATCAGAGATCTGTTTGGGAGTGAGGCTGTCCAGGCCTTGAAAAATGAGCAGTAATATATATATTTTTTAAATCAATCTGAAATCTAACAGAACAAATTGGAGAAGGCAAGCACATCAACATGCCTCTTTGTCCCGATACTAAGCGGGGCAGAATTTTTTACCAAATGCAGATAGTAGAGCTATATGGCTCCTGCTTAAAGTGCACCGCAATAACCACACTGACAAAAGATCATTTTAGAGATTATCACAGGCTGGAATAAAAACAAATACGGCTTTTGATTATCAAGACACAGTCAAATAGGTATTTCTAGATAGAATATTTAAAATTATTTGTCAGACTGCGAAAGTTAGCACCAGAAACGATGGTATCCAGGGGACCAAACATAGTGGTGTGTTAAGGTTAATACATTTTTAATTTTATTATCGATCTAAGCTCTGAGATTTGAATCACTCAAGATGGAAATAAAATGTTGTTGGAGAGCAGTGACGTGCAGTCAGGGAAGGCAGGTGAGGCAGCAACACCTGTCATCACAGAAATATAAAATTAAAAAATAAATTAAATGGTTATATTGATCCAGTGATTTGTATTTTAAAGTTCTTTTCCATTTAACTTCACCATTTTTTGATTTTCTTTTTTCAAAATAGCAGAATTTTCACATTTACTGTTCAAATACTAAGAGGAGGCCAGCGGTGAGGCAGCAGACTATGCTAACTGTGCTAGCATGCTATGCAGTGAGACCGTATTGCTGTCCCTCTGCATGTCGCTATTAGGTTCAAACACTTTTATTATATAAACTACATTTCCATATTTTAGCTGGTGTATATAATGCACAGTTTTTCTTTTTGTTTGTTTTTTTATTTTTAATTTTTTTTAATTTTTTATTTATTTATCAAAATACAATAATGAATCAGAGTATGCCATTAGGGTACAAAAACATAAAATATATCCAGAGTATATCTGTTCATGTGGGTCTCGTTTTTTAAAGAAAAATATAAAATCATATTTTACAGTTTGTCTTAGTAATTTATGAACGAGTATGACAACACTGGGTGGTATCTATTGCAGTTTAGTATTGACACAGAAAATCTGGGGTGGGTGAGTCTGAGCACTCTACTGAGAGACCTTCTAGTTTCACTTTGATTTTCAGGTGTCTTTGAGTTCAGCCCTCTGCAGGCTGATAATTTTTATTTCATTTTGAGCAGCGTACTGCCTTAAGGCACCCAAGGGAAATTATATCAAGGATGAAGGAGAAGAACAACCACTCTTAGTTCTTGTGATTCTGTAGCTGGAAATCTTGTTACCACAGTACATCTTTTTTAAATATTTAAATTAATTTATTATTTCAGACAAGAAGGTTCTGTTTTTGGTCGCGATTGTGTGCCATTCTGTCTGCAAACACGATAGCTCAAAAAGTTTTGAATGACTTCTGATAAACCTTTGTAGAGTGGAGTGGTGGAGTGGAGTGTTAACAACCCATTACAATTTGTCTCACATCCACCGAGGTCTTCAGGCTCAACTTAGTTATTTATTGGTCGAAAAGTGACAAAAGGTAGCTTATGATTCTTACAAGTGTGCTGTGCATTGTTACATGTAGAAAGTGAAAAATAAAGACTTCAAATATCATGTCACATTTGACCTCTGACCTCTCCCTCAAAGTCAATAGTGTAATCCGAAGGTCAAGTGATAATAATTATTTATAGAGCTATTTAAAAGTATTCTTCTTGCTGCCATTGTTTGAATTGACAACATTTTAGTATATCTGCGGATTCTAAATATCACATTATAGTTTGCATCCAAATATCAGGTCACATTTGACCTCTGACCTCACTTTTACATTTCATATGTCCCTTTCCTTATCCTTGATCCCAAAATGTGTTCTATCTTTTAAGAAAGTATTGTAAAGAGAAAGTGTGATATGATTTAACACCAAACACTCAAATTATACTTATATGAGCTGTAATTAACAACATATTGTAAATGCGAATGCAGCATTTTCTGGACATTGATTAATGTTATATATAGGAATTCAATTTTAACAATAAAGAGCTATTAAACATACAAGATTCCAGCAGCAGTAGATTGTTGCAGCTCATAAATTAATAGTAGATTGTAATAATTATCACCCCATTTAATAGTTTTACAACAGTATTTTGACATTTTCCATGGGTGGTACATGATTTGGAGGTTATTGTGATAGCTCATAAAGCACAAAGATAAAAGAGGAATGTAGTGAAAGGTGCTTTAGCTCTTTTCTGTCATTAACACAGACCTGCTTGCCTTATCATCACAGCAAAAACAACAGATCGATTCTGAAAGGGAGCAGGAGCTGCAGCACGAACACATGCTTGATCAGCTGAAACAGCTCAGGCTTAAGTGAGCATTTACGCTCATACTTTGACGCGTTTACTTAAAATGATAAGACATGAAAACTGACTTAAATTGCCAACAATGTCCATGTCAGTGATTTTCTCACTTGTCAAGGTCAAGGTGCAGTTTATCAGCATGGAAATAGATCAAATTTATTCTGTGTGGGGAAAAAAGCAATAAAACACCATTTCTGCTCACTTTACTTCCTTATATCATCATGGCTTCTGTTTATGATAATGCAGTGTAGAGTGGTCAAAGTGTCGAAAATAAACACCCGCAGTACATGTGTGTTTTTGACACTTTCTTTCCACCGGTTTGATGGAAACAATGTAAAAGCCAGAAAGCCTGAAATTTAGATAATTGAATGTTTTTGCCAGCAGTGTCAGTTGTGCAGAATTACCATAGTTTCCCACAGAACTATGGCATTAGCACGTACAGTATGCTACACTACAAACTCTTAATGTTAGCTGTGATGACAGGTTTGAAAGATCTGAATTCAGACTGCGCAATGTTCCTATGTTACATTCATAACATGTCTGTCTCAAATTACCCGGCAGCACACGGTAGACGGCCAAGTTTATAGGCCCAGTGCAAACAACTGTCATTTACAATTCTCTCAGAGTGTTTAAAACAGGCTTGAGTGTAGCCCCCCAGATTGCATTTCAGGAAAGCAGAAACATATGCATCAAGCATTGTAGTAACCCATATTATCACACACGAGCACGTTATTGAAATTTTATAATTCTTATAGGGCATGAAAAATCTGTTGCTGTGATGCTGCTGTTTCAGAACATAATTTCATATCGCTTCCTCTGCAACCAAAGTGCATAAACACAAAGATTCCTACTCCTCCTTAAAATTCCTGCATGTCATTGCATATCTTCGGTGAACTCCCTTGTATCATCATTTTGTTTTAAATATGTCTCAATTCAGTCTTTTCAAGTGCAAAGTGAAACAGCAAAATCATGTCCTCTGTTAATCAGGAGCAGACGGGGCTGCGAGACAGCGCAAATTTATGACACGACTCGTACCTCATGGATCTTCCTGAAAGAGAGCGAGAAGCCTCCCACTCTCTGCACCCCGTGCACCTCTACATGACTCTGTGCGAGACAACATTTATAACTCGTGAGAGCGTGTGTGCATGTGTGCACTCTAGCTTTTGAATGAAGTGAAAGAGGATAGGTCAGAAAAGGCTGTGTATATCAATGCCAGATATTGATTCACTGCTTGCTTTACTTTACTCCTCTGCTTTCCTGGAAGCCACCTGCAGGTCCCACGGTCTTTAGCATGACAGTTAGTTTTTCCATGAGCTGAAAATGTGTGCCACAATTCAATGTAACAAATGCCTTATAAAATAGATACATTTATAATATGTTGCTTACCATTGTCATGCAGTGCACAGCCAGTTCCGGCATCTTCGATTAACAAGTAATTAAATCTGATAGGCAGGTTAATGCATGTTACTACTGAATGAGTTAATTTTTCATTTGCTGCAGCCTGGCGATGCTTTCCATTACGGCCTGGAGAGAGTTGCCGAGTTTTTTTTTTAAGTGGCGTGCAATTTCAAGTTCAGGTATTCAAACAGCTCAACAAATGTCATCAAACACGCAAACTGTTTGTTACTCAATGTGAGCTAAACCTTAATGAGATGGCGAAAGATGTAAGAAAGAGAGGAAAGGAGAAGCTGAGTGATCAAAGGTAAGCGCTGCTCAGCAAGTGACATTTTATAAACTGAAAATTTTAATCTAATTCATTTCCATCATGTTTCCCTGGGAAAGTATTTCTTCTTCATTCACCTCTTTTCACTTCTTTTATACACCATTCTATTCTGTCTCTCTCCCCTTAGCCCCAACCAGTTGCGATAGATGACTCCCTGAGCCTGTTTCTGCAGGGAGGTGGGGTGGGGGGGTTGACTGTTGGATTATGGGGTCTTTACCTTACAATATAAAACACCTTGAGGAGACTGTTATGTAAAAATACATACATAAAACTGAATCACCTTACAAGTGTGTTTTCTGACATTCTGCTTTAGTGGAATTTTCATTTGTGATCAATGTGGGGGTTTTGTTTGGTTATCTTGTTTGTGTATTTCCCTTGAGGATTCATTTAAAGGTATTGTTTATATTGTTTCATGTGTCCGCCCCTTAGTTTGCTAGCAGCCTTAGAGTTTCATTTTTCCTCTGTGTCTGCCCTCCTCTGTCAAGTCTGCCTTCTTGTCTCCATGTTCGGTTGTTTCTTTCTGATGTTCTGTGTTCAGTTTACTTCCTTGTCTCGTTTTGTGATAATGTTCAGCTGTGCTCCCCTCTTCTCTGATTATCCCTCTGTCTCAGTCAACCCCTGGTCGCTTGTCAGAGTTTGTTCCAGCGTTCCCGCGTCTCTAGTGTTCCCGAGTCTCTAGTGTTCCCTAATTAATATTTCCCAGTTTAGGTTTTCCTTGGTTTCTGTTTTCCTGACTCAGTGAGTTTTGTTATGTTAACAGCTAATATGAAGGCTCATGTTTCCTGTTTCCTTTGAGTCCTCGCCTCCACACACACCACATGGTCCACTTTCACAGACTGTGACAGAAAAGTGCTTTAAAAGAGCCCAGGGGAATCCATAATACAGCTCTAAGGAGGCAATAAGTCCTGAAAAATGATGTGAAAAAGAAATCCATCCAAATCTGTTCTTTTAAGGTCAGTGACATTTCCTAAAAAATTCATTATCATGAAAATCATAAACGGGGTCGACAAATAGTCCTCGGGGGTAATAAAAACCAAATACAGAAATCCAGCTCTCAAACATTATTTGTTACATTGCAAACAGTTGTTTCAGTACTGCAGTGGTCTGGTGGCTGCAGGTCTGCAGTATATCATCAATACTGGGTAACTAATTTTTTTTACTGGTTTTTACTTACATTTTTTATGACTTTAGAGTGTTCAGTAATATGAAAGTTACAAGGTAAAAAAGTTTTCACAACTTACAGGTTGAAAGCTTAGGTGCTTTTTTAAGTATTCGATCGTATCAAAACATTTATTGCTCTATTACATATTGCAGTGTGTAGGGAATATTGGGAGCTGCTGTGATTTTGTGAGCTATTCAATTGCAATTTTTTATTTGAATTATTATTGCTTATTTTAATTTTATGATTTACATCTGTGCACTTAAAAGTGGTTTCACTTCAACATGTCTTACAGATCACATTAAGATGTCTGGATCATTTCTCTCCCTTTTTGCCTTTATTCACATTTGCTCATCTCTTACCCCGTAACATTATGTTAAGTTGTACTTAAATGCACTTTTCTCTTTCGTCACTGCTAACAAACACCTCATATAACATGTATGAACTATAACAAATCCTCCTCATCTGACCCCGAGTCTTCTGGCCATGATTCTTATTGATCTTCAGGTTCCGCCATTGGCAGATATCCCAAGATCGAGCACCTTATCCATCATCTGGACCACCACTATTCTGCTCAGGACCTGCTTGCAGGTTCACAAGCAGCATGAGTGAAAGGGTGCTGAAGGTGTCACGTGGCTTTATTCAGCCACTAGCTTTGGGTCCATGTTCTCTGAACTGCACTGTTTTGAGAGAGAAATTCTTGGAAGCCGCAGACGCAACCAATTAAATTTCCTGACGTTCTAAATGAACTGCTCAGAGTTTCAGAGACCTTAAGTTTAAGAGGAGAGTATGTCTGAAAGTTTAATGATTTTCAGTAGATTTGTTTCATTGCAAATACCAGATACAGTGCTGTGCAAAAGTCAAGAGCCACGCCTAATTTCTTTATATTTTCCAAGAAAAATGGGAAATAGGGATGATTTATTGATATATTGACTTGAAAGTCAATATTTGGCGTGACGACCATTATTCTTCAATAGAGCTTGAACTCTCTTAGCCAAGCTTTCTTGTAGCTTCTTCAGGAATAGTCCTCCCAGCTTTATCACTCCTTGAGACCTGCTGCCACTGATTTTCAGTCCAGTTCTTGTGTAATTTGGCATAGCTCAGTCTTTTCTTCTTGTTTACCTGCTTTAAGAATGGCTTCTTGAAAGCCTGGAGAACTATTGCTCAAGACCAAACTATTGCTCAAAAATTAAATGGAAAATGAGGGCTGGGCTACAAAGTTCTGTATTACAGATGGCTAATATAAAGTGCTGTGGTTCTCATACAACAGCAATCTATGTCATATGTTAGAGGCATGGGCAAACTTTTTGGTCAGACGAGATGAAACTGGAGCATTTTGGGAAGTTGCATCAGGTCTGTGTTCACAGATGCAACAATGAGGCATACAAAGAAAAGAGCCTGTACCCACTGTGAAACATAGAGGAGGCTCGGTTATGTTCTGGGGCTGCTTTGCTGCATCAGGAACAGTCTGTTACAATCTAGTGGGGTTTTTCTTTCTTTAGTGGAAGGGTACCAACATTTTGTCCATGTCTGAATATGTCACGCCCACAGAACATGAAATCATCACCAGTGTGACACCTGGGAGCGTGTAAATTGTTGGCAAATGTGCAGAGATTTGTCAGATCTTAGAAATCTTAAGTATTGTTTGACAAATCATAGCTTTTTCAACAGTAGCTTTTTTACAGTAACATTTTGCATCTTGAATCACACCTTGATATGTCTTGTTCTGACATATGGCACTGAAACTGCAGAGTATTTTCCTTATAACCCTCCTTTGTCGCATCATTTTTAATTATTGCACCAAGACTTCCCTCTGTGTATCTCTACCCAACTAACAGCAGATATGACATTAATTATGTCAGACACAGCATGATAAGGAGGAGCTGGGGTGAAGGTGGGTTGCAAAATGTCTAGAAGATGTGCAGTCAGACAAAAGCAGCTGAAACAGTGCACCCCTGGATGCACAGAAGGGTATCACTGCAGCCATCAACAAGTCTTACGAGATCCAGATCTTTACATTTGAACTGACTGATTCATTTTACATTTTCATATCAAATGAGCAGCTGTTTCAAAGGGCATTTCTGGAGGACTAATAATTAACCAGTCGTTTTACCAAGGACATGGGATTGATGCTGTTGTGTGCTTTGTTCCAGCACCCCAGATGCAGCTACCGAATGTCAATTACAGTAACATACTGAAGAGATTTTATGGTAATCCCTACTAAACCCGACTTAAAATGATAAACTGAGGTGGTCTAGTGATTAAAGAAATGTTAATCCCTCCTTTTTAACATAATGGATGAACTGTCAGATTGCATATGGAAAAGTCTATAAATGAATTTACTCTGGAGTCTCTCAGCTGTGGAATATGTTATTGTCCTCTGAAACCGCTTCTTGAGCTAATCTCAAGGCCACATGAAGTTTAGAAGTCCGTAGTGATTCTGCACCTCAGCATCCACTGACCCCAGTCTTTGTTTATGTGGCGTACCCCTTTGTGGTTGAGTTGCTGTCATTATACCACAAATAGTTGACTGTGGAATATTTAGTAGAGAGGAAATTTCCAAAGTGATTGGAACTCCTGAATTCAAAGATTTAGATGAGTGAGTGAATAGGTTTTGCAATAGAGTGCATCTGAGAAGAACAATGGATCAAATTGTATGGAAAAGTTTTTTTTTAGCCATCAGATGTTCTTCCTGGTGACATATCCAGACATATTTTCCTGGCTTCTGTAATCACACAGAAATATAATTCCTTTTAACCATCTGCCCTCATTTTTCTCCTCCCCTTATCTTGTTTTCTATCAATGTTTCTTATTTTTGCATTTTCTCCCAACATTTTTCCTTCTCCCATTTGTTATCTTATGCTGGGTTATTTTCAGATTTTAGTTTGGATTTCTTTTTCTCTGGAACATTAAAGGAAGTCAGCCTTGATTTAGTCGACTCAGCAACATGGTGCTAACAGAATGTGTCTAAAAAAAGAAAATAAGAGAAATACTGCATTACAGGGCCAACTCTTGATTGCAGAGTTGTGTGTGTGTTTTTAATATTTCGGTGCATGTTATTTCAGTGAGTATGCACTGTCACAGACAATATCAGCTTTCATGTTTGAGGTAAAATATTCTGCCATCATCAAGCTGTAGATACAGCAGCTCTAACAGGAACTCCGTGCAACAAGAGGGAATGATGGTGGGAACTATGTGTGTATCTTCACATTATGTATTAAGCAGATTATCTACTTAATCTGTTGCACACTAAAAAAAACCTCCTTGAATAAACTTTGGAAGTAAAAGGGATCAGTAACTCTCAGGAATGAGGGCGAAATGTAAGGTCACATTTTTCACGAGACCAATTAAACAAACCAATAAAAGTAAATAAACACAAACAAAACGATTCAATGACTTTGTTGAACAGCCTCATATTTTTCTTATGCACAATCTTTTTAAGTTCACTGAGAGATAAACTTAGCTTTTAATTTCTACCTCTGTAAAATATTAAAGATTTTTAACAGCATTCAAAGTTTATCAAATTAAAAATGTCATTTGATGTGCATTGTAGGTATATTCAGCATGTTTGCTTCCAACTAACTTCCAATTGGATTATATTGGAATAATTTTAAACCTGTCTGATTCCTCATGTGGTTGCCCTTTGCACTGTGTTGTGTCAAGCAGATTAACTGCGAGCCTGTAATCTCAGCCGCTGACTTAAAGCATTAAATTGGACCACTGCAAAGCTGCTGTTTAAAAAAATCAGAAAATTCAATAGTAAGAATGACCAAAACTGGAATAATAAAAATATAACTGGAAAAAAATACAGCTGGAAATTAGTTTGTCTGGGTTTCCACGGAATCTGGGGCCAGGCGAGCAGGTCTGTGAGGCAGCAGTGCTTTCAGCTCAGTGCTAATGCTAATAAGTGTTGGGGAATGTTACCTTTAAAAGTATCATGTTACTCCCATTAAAAAGCTGCATTACAATACTGAGTTACATTATATCAATTTGCCTCTTAGCTATACATCCAAGTAGGTGTAGTCTACTGTACATTTATCTCTGAGTGTTAATATTTGTTGGTCGGCTGCAATCTCACTTGCACATCCTCACATGTTGTCCCGGTTTGGTGAATAAAATACCACAATAATGACACTTCAGTGTGCTTAGTGTTTTTGGTACATACAGTACAAAGCAAGACATGGTGTGAGAGTGAATGACTGGTTTGAGCAAGTATAACTTACATCGCTGGAGTTCCTTCACAGCATTTGGAATGGAATGGAAGCAACCTGCCCAAAGATGACACGAATTCAGACTTCAGGTGGAGCTGAGAGAGCACGACAAGACAAGACAAGACAAGACAAGACAAGAAATTTGACAAACAAAAAAATGGAACATTTTCGCTAAAGTGTTGTTTCAAGCAAAGGAAAGGAATCCAGTTAGTGAAAATGAACCTAATGACAATGCAGACAATGCAGGAACTAACCATGACCACTTTATGGTTGGTGAGCAACTAGTCATTCAAGACAAGTGCAGCATACTGTAAGAGGACAATTCAAAGACAGCTAATATTAAAATTTCATGCTGTAGACAAACAAGCACCCCAAGTGCTAGGATTAAAAGGACATATAGACTTTTGACTCATTAAAGTCACACGGTCTGTGCCAGCTCTTCTGACTTGCCGTCCAGCAGTTGTGATCACATCACGTCACGTCACGTCACGTCACGTCACGTCACGTCACGCTAGCTGGAGCTTTTCACTTTGCCATCATCGATGCTAAGTCAGGCTACTGGGCCATAAAATGCACAGAGTCAAAACCCTAACCTAAACCCTCTAATTGGATGTCGTTGGGTTGTGCGAGGTACCTGGAGAAAACCCACAGATAAAACATGCGAACTCCAAACAGAAAGGCCGAGGCCAAGGTGGAGTCCAACCCTGCCCTTCTAGCTGTGGCAACAGTGCCAACCACCACCAAGCTACCCAGTATGGTCGTCTATTTATGAAAATTTGCTCCTTGTCTCACAAAAATCAATGAACCTTTGCATCACCTGATGAAATATTCTAGTGAGTTCATATGGGAAGCACAGTATGAAGAATCTTTCAGGAAAATGAAAGAGCTGCTCACACTCATACTATATTTTGATCCCAGTTGATGCAAATGAACATGGGCTGGGTGCAGGGTTCTGATGCAGGAGGACAAAAATCACTCACTGATAGTGAAACAAACTACGCACAGTTTGATTAGAACCTTTATGCTATCTTGTTCGGATGTAATTGTTTCCACCAGTACTGTATGTATGTTCCCATCATATCACTGTAGAAAGGGACCACAAATCTCTAGAGTCCATCATACACAAGCTGCTTACAGCAGCACCTCCAAGACTACAGCGGATGATAGTCCAACTGCAGAAGTACAACTTTACCATCATTCACAAATCCAACAAAGACATTCCTGTTGCAGATGCTCTGTCCGGGAAATTTCGATCTGACTAGATTGACAGCCTGCTCTCACAGATAATTGTTCTTGCCTCACTGCATGCAGAGATGTTATCACGCATACATGTTGGCCACATAGGTAATGAAAATTGCAAGCAGAGAGCACGAGACATCCTATTTTGGCCAGGTATGACCAAGCAGATTGAGGAGATTACTGGAAGGTGCCCCACCTGTCTCAGATACAGATATTTCAACACCAAGGAGCCCACGATAAGCCCAAAGATCCCTGACCAGCCATGCCAAACCATTGCTACAGATCTGGTCATCTGGAAAATATGAAATAGTCATAGTAAAATAGTAGTTACTGTTTGTACCTCTGTAAGGGCAGCCCTATGCAGCCCCTGTGGTCTGCAGTTTGGAAAAGACAATAAATTACTCATATGGTTACACTTACAAAACCACAGTCATGGTAAAAAGAACATCTTTTGTTTTAGGGTTTCACCTATCAGGACATAATGAAAACAATCTGGTCCTTAGCAGATCCAAAAAACAGGTAAATGCATCAGATGAACTACAAAACATGATATATAACCCCAGTTCATGATTTCATGGAAATAAGCCAACATGTGAAAGTATGAAAAACTATTGCTTTCACAGGAAATAAGAGGGCAAGTAGCATCCAGCTGCTGCTAATCATATATACTTGATTAACTGATCATTAGCAAGTGTGAACGCCTCGATAAAAGCAGAATTTTTGGTGGTTTGCTGGTCTGGAGCATTCAGAGTGCCAAAGGTGAAAGCCATCAGCAATGATCTTACATAAGCAACTGTTGTTGCCCATCAATATAGGAATGACCAGAAAGCTGTTTCCAAGCAATTTGAAGTCCATCATTCTACAGTGAGAAAGATTATTCACCAGTGGAAAACAATGAAGACTGCTGCCGGTCTTCCCAGGAGTGGACGTCCCAGTAAATTTAAACCAGGTTCAGATCATACAATGCTAAGCAAAACTGCAAAAATCCCAAGAGCTCCATCTCAGACTTTACAGGTCTCAGTTAGCATGTGTTCTTGAACAATGTCCTACGAATAGACAAGACCAGAGTCGAGATATTTGGCATGTTTGGAGAAACTCAAACGCAACGTATCAGCACAAAAACCTCACACAAACTGTCAAGCACGGTGGTGAACAGGTGAGGATTTAGGCTTGTTTTGCAGCCACAGGACCTGCACAGCTTGCAGTCATGGAGTCAACCGTGAACCCCTCAAAGGTGAGTCCATCTGTCCATCAACTAAAGTTTGGCTGAAACCAAATGATCCCAGGCACAGCAGCAAATTTACAACAGAGTGGCTGAAAAAGAAAGAAAAAAAGGTGCTGATGAACCAATGAACCAATCAAAGTCCAGAGCTCAACCTGATTGAAAAGCTTTGGCAGAGCTGTGCATAAACACATGCAGAACACTCACAAGTCATTATAAATCAGTGACCATAAATGTTTGAGAAATCAAAAATTATTGTCTGGTATGTCTCTCAAAGTGACAGCGCTGCCAGTTTCAGTTTATTTTAATTTGATTGGAAACTGCAGTTCTCAACTTTTAAAGTAAAAAGCCAACAAAAGATCCTTTGTTAAAACATGAAAATAAACATAGTGTTTGCAACTTTAAAAGATTTGATGTCTTGAATTAGATTTGAGGCTGTCACATGCTGTAAAAAGCATAAAGCGTATGATAGAAAGAATAAATGGGTCAAATTCAAATGTGCTAAATAAGAATTTTCTGCTTCAGCAAAAACCCTTACTGGAAGCAGCTGGCAAAGTTGCTTCTTTTGTAATCCATCAGGATGACATGGAGCCTTCTAGGATGTCAGAGCATCATTACATCACACTGATCCGGTAAGTAAAGTCTGGATTATTTGATTGATTTGTAATTCTTCAGTAATTAATCTGCAATACAACTAAAGACATAAAACTGTCTTCTCATTGTGAGAATACAGAAGTGAAGATATTATGTCTTGGTTTTGTTTTTAATAGAAAGCAATATGTAAGTTTGGACTGAAAAAAAAACAAAAACAAAACAAAACCAACAACGTCATCAAGGAATCATGCAGACTGAGATAATGGTATAAGTACTACAGTTCTTCCGAGGAACTGGCTCCCAATCAACATCTTCAACTACAGTAACTGATCCATGCCTGAGTGCATTTTCCGTACGGTGATGGTAAGGCCTTTTCTTGGGAATACACTGTTGTCCAGCAAGAGTCTTCTTGGAATTAATTATTATCTCTGTTCTAATAACAAATATAATTTAAATGCATTCCTCCGGGGGTATTTATGCTTTTCTTCCAGTTCAAAACTTTCCTGTTCTTCTTATTGTGCTTGATTTTCCCAGTCCAGGGACATACTGCATTAATGCCTGCTAGCAAAAAAACCCACATTTTTTTATGTAATTCAATACAAAACCATACCATTTATTCTCCCGGGAGAAATTCCATTTACAAGGCTCTCTCTCAAACATTTACAAACACTGAGCTGATGCAACCTTCTCTCTCTCTCTCTTATCCTTCTCGTGGCATCCTTCTCTCTCAAGCTTTTAGATCCCATGTCAGCAATGTTGAGTAGTTGGGGGGCCCTCCAGGAAAAGTGTGTTAGTATCAATTGCTCCCACGGGGAACGTCATCTGAGAAGAGCTCTTTTGCCTTCAAATATACAGCGTGAGTTCAGCAGCTGAATCACAAGACAGAAATGCAACATAGCTTTTCAGGCATGCTTTGGCAGAATATGAAAGTCCTGCTCGTTATCTTGACCTTCAGAATGTGTTGGATCAGGTGATGAGGCATGACTAATTGTGTGTGGATACCAAAGAAGACAGGGATACTGGATGACCAGAGCGCTGAGGTCAGGGGCTACTGTCAGGATGCTCTCAGGGGCGAGAGATTCATTTCACGTCTGCAGCACTGGGTATTACATCTGCTTATTCGTGTCTTTCTGCCCTTACATAATACTACCTACACTATGAAGTAAACATATTCTGCAGTCCTGGAAATTTTAAGTTGGGCCGCACTGAAGCATCCTGCCTAAATAAATTAATTCTTCACTGTCATCTCATTTGTTTTGTGAGCTTTCAGTACAAAATAGCTCCTCTCCTCTCTCTTACTGACATTGCATTCAGGCAGATGTGGGAGGCATCTAAGAGTTCACAGAATAAGGCGCACAAATGATCTAAGTCATGGTGTTACTAGCGTGCTGTAAACATATGCTCTCTCTCAGAGTTAAGCCAAAGACAGGATCCCAGTCGTGTCTGCAGGCTCAAGGAGAGCTCCAGAGCCTGGTGTCAAGCCCAGGCGTTGTGCCCAGGACTCGCACACAGGCACTCAGCGGGATAATAATCTGATAATAGCAAACACACATTTGGAGTTATTATGTAGAGACAAGAATAAAAGAAAAAACAAAACAAACTGCTGGAAGATCAAAAGAAAAAGGGAGCCAACCGAGTCGAGAATGGGAAAGAACTGGCTCAAGCAGAGATTATTTCCTTCTTTAAAATGTTGCTGAAGGCTTCGAGAATCACATAAGAAAGATAAAATATATATATATATATATTCATGTTAGTGCCTTAAAACTAAAATATTTACATGAAGATTTCCTCTCCTTTGCTGCATATTCTAACAGATCACAAAGATTTTTTTTTCTCTATTTACATTTTTTAAGATCACACAACTTATTGATCTCTTGAAATTCCCATTTTGCGATTTTCCCATCTCTTATTATCATAACTGTGCAGCTTCCTGGCCCGGGTCGGATGGCAGCTGCCCCGAAGCTAAAGCAAACACAGTGATCTGACTCAAACTCCTGTCTGAGGTTGGTTCACGACAGGCTGACTGCATATGAGAGAGGAGTGTGGTCTTATGTTATTAGTGTGCTGCCTTTATAGAGGTAAACCACCCAATGGTTACATATGTGTTACAAATGACTTCAGTGATTCAGGCAAAAATGCTTTGCACATTGTTAATCACACATAATTGTAAACTTGAGTCATTAAGCTCACACACAAGACTGTGACTAGAGTGAATCAGCTGAAAATGGATGCAGTTGTAGTTGTATGTGGAGGAGTTAGCCAGCTTATTTGTATTATTTGTATTTAAAAGACAGAGAAAGAGAGATTAAACTTTCTGGCTTTTTTTTGGGGGGGGGGGGGGGGGTGGTTTTTTATTTAATTTTTTAAGTTTCCTGTTTTTTTTTTTCCTTAAA
>VOQJ01043457.1:32845-48566 GCA_015052665.1 Apistogramma diplotaenia
GGTGGGCAATTAATTAATTCCCAAGGGGCCACATAAGAAACTGGGACTGTTGTGGAGGGCCACACCAATAAGATGAACTTCTAACATTTTAGCTCTTTATAAACTGACACGAGTAGGCCCTAATTGTGGGGAAATGATTTGCCCTCCCCCGGAAAACCCTTTCGCTGCTCCAGAGAAACAGAAAACATCTAGATTTGCAAAATTAGAAAGACTTATCCAACCACTTCTAGCCTGGCATACTGGCATTAATCTGCTTTCAAACTGTCCACAGCTGCATTTTGACAGTAATCTGGAAGACCTGATTGAAGGCATCAAGTTCCCATTCAGTGATTTATGCTCATTGTCATTTCCTCATCAACACTCCTAAAAACAACACATAATCTCACCAACTAGGGTGTTCCACTAAGATTACCCCAATCAGCCACAGTTTGAAACCTAGTAGTACTGCCAAAACAGCTTTGACTCTTCAGCACGTGGAGCCTCTGGAGGTGTCCTGTAGCATCTGGCTCCAGGGTGCTGGCAGCAGATTCGCTGGGATCTATGGGTTGGGAGGTGTCTGTGGATTGGCCTTGTTCAAGTGCATGCCAAAAATGCACAGTCAGATATGCAGAGTGTGAATGCTGGGTCAGTACTAAGAGGTTTTTGTCTACTTTCTCGCTCCTATTTATCCAGTGTCCTGCTGGGGGAGTCTGCTGCCGTTGGAGAGTGCTGTCGCCATTTGTGAGGTTGCACTCGCTCTGCAACAGTGTCTAAGTGGGTGATACATGACGTAACGTGCACAGGATCCAAATTTCACAGGACATGAACATTGTCGATCACCTTTGTTTTGCTTATCTGTGTAATTTACTGTTTTCTGCTCGTGCTTAGTGATGCAGTGGTGCCTCAGCACTGCGCTAACCCCGAGATGAACTAGTCAGTAGTGTCAGCTACACCGCGGTTGTATCCAGCTTTAAGTTTTGTGGTTGCAGTTGAAATGTTAAATACATGCGCTCAACGAAAAAATACAATTTTGCATACATTCATGTCACATTAAAGCAAAGTAAGTGGCAACGGTCTGTTTGAAGGCAGATTGAAATGGACAGAGAGACCAAGAATCTACAGTATTAGGTGGGAATGAAGGTTATTTTATGTATTAGGAGGATTGTCTCTGGCCAAAAACAAATGGAGAGAAATCTTTGCAAGGCTGTGACAGGCAGACAAGTAATAAGTCGTTTTTGGGTGGGAAAGGTGAAGTAGATAATCTGTTTGATGTCCATACGTGAAAAGAGATGGAAGAGAACCAGTTTCTAAGCTGGGCCTTTAACTGCAGATGTTAATCATGGTCAATTTTTTATGAGACACCAAAAAAATGGAAGCAAGTCTCACCAAAATTGAATAATACATTTTCTATTTTCACACCATTTAAAATATGTTGTTTTTAGCTCCAGATTTGGATTAAGTTGCTGGTGTCAGTTTATCTGACTCTCATAAATTAAAAAAAAAAAAGGGGGGTGGGGGTCTTTTGCTGTGGTTAGGATCTCACAAAGCTGAGACAATGCCCTCAAATAACACCTTGGGGAAGTTACATCAGGAAGAATGAGGCACATTTGTGAGAAGACAACCATAACCTCCCTTGATTAATTAATCAAATCGTCTTCCAGATGCGAAAAGTCACTGAGAGTTTGGAGGGAAGGAGAGAACAAAATAATGATCAGTGTGTTGAAACCAACGACCGCCGCACCACATATGAGGCTTACCGCATGCAGTTCACTTGAAAATCACATGAACTTGAGTCGATGACTTACACGCACCGAGCAACATAGTTTCACATGACTGTACCAGAAAGGTCATACAACTGAGAGTGGGTTAAACGAGGCTACGCATCCACCCAAACAGCCATTCAGACAAAGAAAGTTGTGATTTCAGCTGTCGCCAGAATTGTGACACAAGACAGGCTGACGGGAACTTTGAGCAGAAATGATTTCCAAACATTTCCAGCAGCAGGTCGAAAGTATGAAAATAACACAGTGAATTGAAGAGCAAAGTGCCAAACTATACAGTTATGCTTCTCTTCTGTCTGTATTCACCTGCTTGCCAGACCACTAACAAGAATATTGACAGATTATAAATCATTAAACTTCCTTGGTACTTACCAATCATTTAAACTCATAATATTCATTTTTCTTAAGTGCAAATTGAAAGGACAGCCATCCTCTCCCAACCAGAACTGAAAAGTTTAACCTTTTTCACATTGGACTCATTTTCACCTTCTCCTTGCTGTACAGTAAGTTTGTGAGACAACCCAGACATGAATTGTGTGGTTTCGAGCATGTCGCTGTCCACGATGGTGCTTTGTTTTCCATCTGCGTGTGTGTCAAAGCTCCCTGAGTGTTCTGAACAAGAACACAAATGTGAGCGACGTTACATTGATTTTATTTGTGCAGAATGACGCCCCCTGCTGAAACGTCTACATCACATTTCAGTCAGAAAGTCCTCTTTTTATTCTGATACTTGTTTTGATGGGTGTCACGTGAATGAAAATTGCAGTTCAGCATCAGTCAGAAACATATATGCACCTCTTAGCATGTATTAGACGTGCTTTTCATTAAATGCCATCCATCCATTTGTTTCTGCTTATCTTTATCAGGTTCAGGAGGGGAGGGGCTGGAGCCTATCCCAGGGCGAGAAGGAGAGGGGGGGTACAGCCTGGACAGGTCGCCAGCCTGTCGCAGGGCTAACACAGAGAGACAGACAACCATTTGCACTCACATTCACACCTGTGGACAATTGAAAATCACCAATTAACCTAACCCCAGTAACTGCATGTCTTGGGACTGTGGGAGGATGTCGAATCACCCGAGGAAAAACCCACGCAGACACGGGGAGAACATGCAAACTCCACATAGAAGTAAGGACCGGCCCAGGAGGCAACAGTGCTAACCACCGTGCCATGTTATTACAAATGATGGGCTTAGTTGACATTGCTTCCACAACTTTATTGTTTAATGTAACTGTATCCGGTTTAACTTTCTGAGATCAAAGGCTGGAGGCTCCTCCAGATGTGCAGAGGTTTCTCTCTGCAGCACGCTTCGTGAGGGTGGAGAGTGCGGTCATAAATCAAGAACCTGCATTCTCGAGAACTTTCTCCTCGTCTTCTCCGATTACCGAACCTACCTGTTACCTAAACGAATCAGTTTGACCCTCTCAGTGATCACAACCTCATGTAAATGCAAATACCCACAGAGTGGTTTCCCCCAAGCCACACAGCTCTGCAGTGTCATTGAACTTATCTCTGCCTTTAAAGCAAATCCACCCTTTTTATTTTCATTTGCAGATATAATAGGACAACTCATCGTGAAATCGCCAGGGAAATCAGTGTCTACTTTTGTAATCATTTCACTATAAATCAGCATAGAGTTCGCTCAAAGGAAATCTATTCAACAGGAAGGCATTACCGCTAACGAGCCTGCTGGCGGACGACGTTTGGAGCTGGGTGGCAGTGCGCACTGTCCGTTCAGCACCAAGGTTTCACTTTACGCACGGCCACAACTGCACTCACCCGCGAGCTGAGAGCACGGAGTGGTCGCTATAAATATACTGCAATAATCAGATTGTGTCAAAAAGCGAAAAGTATGTAAAAAATAAATAAATCTGAAACTATTTTCCTGAAGACTCCCTGAAGATAAAAAGCTACGTATTTGGATGTTTGCCTATTAATTCCATGTTCTTAAGAAGCTGTGAAGCTACATTTACTGCTTTATTCCCGTGGGTCTGAAACATAAAACTGTTTCACCCCTATCGTGTTTTCACAATATTATGGGGGGGGGGGGAGGCGGGGGGTGGGAGCCACCTGCACGCCCATGCATACATACCGGACTGCTCTGACCAGAAACGACAGGGCAGTAAGTCTTAAAAACCGCTGGTAATTAATTTTCAAAATAGTCCTTAAACGGCCCTTGGCCTAATTGCGTTTCAATTTCCATGAAGGATGTAAAACGTGCAATGGCTCTAATGAGGTTATGAGACTCAGAAGAAGGATATGGGAGCTTTTCCACTAAGATGTCAGTATCTGCGCTGTATTCTGGGCTGAGTGGAAATTTCAGTGGAAGTAGCCTATTAGTAGGAAAAACGCTTCCTGTAACCGCGTATCGTACATATAAATGGAGCAGGGCAAAGGAGGGGGGCGCAGAAAACTTGACACAGCGTTCAAGTGATGGTCAGTCAACCGATGTACACTTTCCGCTACGAGCCTACGCCAACAGCGCATCTTATTATCACAGACGCTGCGGAGTAAACCACATCGGACGGGTCACCGAGAGTCCGAATTTTAAAAAGTGAGCTTCACTTCTTGGCGACTAATCTGCTACTTCACCCGGGACGCGCACGGGACCTGGAGGCACCGGACCACTTTGGCTGTTCTGTGCGCTCTCTCCTCTCAGTCCGCCGGTGTTTGGAGGATGACCGCAGTGGCTCAGCGAAGATCCACGACTTCACAAGCTCGGCTTTTTCCTTAATAAATCGGCCTTTTAAAGGACATATTTTGGACCGGATAAACTTCTAAGTTGAGCACAGTTTAATTTCTTACTGTTGTGCGCGCGGAAAGTGATCAGTGTCTGAAGACTTTATAAAGGTAAAACATAAAGTTTTATATACCACTTTTGTTTTTCCTACAGAAACCGTGTTGCTTCTGTTCCTAGACTGACTTAACTGAGCTTGCTGTGATCTAGTTGCGTAAAAGAAGCTTGGATCAATAGGAATAAAACTTTTCAGGCTGTAGGACTGAACGCACAATTGGGCAATCAAGACATCAAATCTAGTAAAAGCATGCAGCCTATAGGGTTACTGTCTGAAATAAGCAAGTAGTAAACAGATATGCATATTGAGGTTTCTTTTGGAATGCATATTTTAAGATAAAGTGGGACAATGAATGGATTAAATAACCTAATAGGCCATCAATTATGAGCCGAATTTGATAGCCTATTAGGAGCTTGCAATATTATGATTTGGGCTTTGTGGCCCATTGAGATCCGCTTGTATTATTGTTTATTGCGACGTTGGACGGATTTTAACAAACACTTAGATTTCCTCTCGGCGGGTGTGTAATCTCGGAAATGAAAGGCTACGTACAACACTTAACATTCCTACTTGATCTCTCCTACAGGTGCCCTGAAAAAAAAAGAGCTCACATTTCCCCCCCCACGATCCTCGGGAGCTATGAGCGAACTGCGCAAGCATTTCATTATGGGACTGGTGTTACTGATGTGCACGCTGACCCACCACTGCGGCGAGAGCGCGCCGTCAACGGTCCCATCGGGGGATGCGTCGGCCGGCGTGGACGCGCAGCAGGATTTCAGGCGGATGGTGGAGATCGTGAAGCAGGTGGAGGGGAGCCGGGGACGCCACAGTGCCAAAACAGAAGCGCCGGAAATCTTGCGGGAGACGAGCTCTCCGACGGAGCAGAAGGATTTTCGGGACTTGAAAGCGATCAGAGGGAATCAGGCTATCGGTGAGTTTTCTTCCGGAAAGGAATCTTAAGTTGGGTCTCAAAACAAAGAAAAGTCAGGGATGTAGCACCCAGTTTCCTTGTTGTTTTCTCATTTATGCGTCACAGTGCAGGGAATGAAACCAAAATTATCTGCTGTGGCTATTTAATCTTTAAAGGTTCATTTGAGCGTCATTTGCATCATTTGGCTGATGTTCTGAGGCTTCTTAATAAAACATTCTGGCTATGATAAAGACTGAAACTTGCAGTGTTAAACCTCTGACACTCTATCACCATCTTCTCTTTTTAAACAGCCGTATTTCCCAGAGATCTAAGAAAGAAGGAGAAGTTCATAAAATATTTAACAGGTAAGAAATCTCTGCAAATCGATTGTCTATTCTATGAAGTTTGTTCAAAATAAACTCTGCAAAAAAGAGGCCAAAGCTGTCAAATATAGTACATAAACACGAATCGTGGCCTTAGATGACGGCTATAAAACAGATGTGAGTGGATATTGCTGCAGAGCTGGAAGTGTTCCTAAAGTCGGCTCTGTGTTCCTGTTTCAGGTCCGCTCTACTTCAGCCCCAAGTGCAGGAAGTCGGTTTACAAACTCTACCACCACACCAGAGACTGCACGATACCTGCATGTAAGCTGCAATTTGACCTCTCGACCCCACGAGTAAAGACCTTGCCAATCAAATGTCAACACACTAAACCATTCACTGTTTTTCCAACCCCCTCCCCCCCCAGACTTCAAAAGATGTGCGCGACTTCTGACAAGGCTAGCAGGCAGCCCACAGTGCACAGAGGGGTAGCACTCACCAGGTACTGTAATGTGTTCCTCTGATTCAAACATGACTCTTTTATGGGGAGCAGGCCATTGTGTATTGCTGTGTATTGCTGAACATAGTAAAGAGAGTTTAGAGCAGATTGCACACTGGGTGCTTGTAACACCGAGGTTGATGTTGCATGTGACAAGGAGGAAGTATGAGATATGAGTCTTCAAGATCGTTCACATAAGCAAAATTAACAAGCCCACGCTGTAAAAGTGTAAAAGTCTTCAGTGTGGACACATAGATTGAGATGACTGCATTGTGTATATGTTGTTGATAGAGTAGCATTGATGATGCATTGGTGTGTTAGCTATATAGCTGGATAATTGTTACTGCTTTATATACAGGTTTATAGTTATAATCTGTACAAATGCATTAGTGGTTGTTTTGTTGTGTGTTGTGAGATCTAGTGTCATTTCTCTCTGAAATGTTGGACAGCAGTATAAATACTTGGACAAACACAGTAGCAAACTTCTTAATTTGCCCTTATTTACAGTACTTGAACTTGCATTTTGCTACTTTCCACTTCTACGGAACATGCAGCAGAAGCTTCACTCAAATATTGCACTTTGTGATGTTTTTAAACTTCAAATGAGTGTCTGTATTCAGAGCTAATGAATAATAGTATATATATTACTACCTTGATAACTTGAAGCATAAAGACAGCTTACACAGAATGAATCCATAACAGTGATGTAAGAATCCGCTTTAATCATCAGTACTCTCAATAATGCATCTTTACTTTTACTCAAGTTAAAGTATAAATTCAGGATTTTATCTAGTTGTGGATTTTTTTTTTTTTTGTTCTCAGTGGTGAAAGGCTTGCTGTGTCCATACACAAACGCCCTAACGGTGGCACAGCGAGAGCAAAATATCAAGTTTCTTTTTATTTGTGATTCTTTCTGGGATGGAAATAATTTTTCAGTTGTTTTCAAGTCGGTGCTGAATGTCACGTATTCTTCGTTGCAGGTCGAAGTCACACGCGAGTATTCCAGAAGAAAAAAGAACTTGGGAAAAAAGTGCCTTGGACAGTAAGAGGGAAGCCTAAATCTGACCAGCCCCAACCGATACTAGGCACAGTAATGTCATTCACTGAGGTCTCCTTCTGCTAAGGCGTGAATGGCTGCCAACCACCACTCAGGCTGGGCCTTGATGGTTAGTTGTCACCACATGGGAGCAACCCAGGCAACAAAAGCCAGACCGGGATAAAGACAGTGAAACTGAAGAGGGGAGAAGAAAAAGAAACGAGCAGCTGGGACACACTAACCTGGGGCCTCTTTCATGCTGGGATCCAAAAAAGATGTTACTCAAAGAAAATAAAAACATATTTTTTTTCATTTATTTTGTTCAAGAAAAGAGCAAAATCCAGATATACTCGACCCCGCCTGTACTACCGTTTACGCAAACGTTTTCACAGACCTCCAGCTGGCAGTCAGTGCATAGTTTCAGCCACCTGTGCTCACGCTGAGAAAGAACTGTGATTAAATTATTAATTGCATGAACATTTCTCTGCATCTCTGTGAAAAAAGATCAAAAGAAAACAAAGAAAACAAGTGGTGGTTGTAAGTCACAGCCCTCCTGTGGATTTTGGTGAAGCGCAGTACAGAGTTCACTTACTGTATGTACTTGAATCATCAAATGGTAACATTGTTCATAATGTAGGTTATAGCCTTTTAAAGCGGGAGTAATGTGTACATACTGTAAAGCAAAACATAAGAAGCCACCTATCTACCATAAATTAACATGACTGGCATTTACCAAAGGGGTGTTCAATATATATAAATATACACTATAGATATATTTAAAAAATTAAATATATTTAAATAAATTATGAGATTGGTACAAATATGAATTGTCTTTGCTGTCTTGTGCAGTATTTTGCTTTGCGTTTCCGTCTTCAATGCGGAATTATCCTGAAATAACCCCGTGACTGGCCCGAGTCCCGGGACATCAGATCCAGTGAACTTCCCAACGCTGTTTCAGACATGTTAAAAAAACGGTCGAGCAACAGACCTCGAAGAGCTTTTTTTTTCTTTGAATACACACTATTGCAACGTGATTTTTTTATGTGATCATTTCCCAGATTTGGGAGTCAGCATATTTCTTTACAACAGTCACACTGAGAAAGGAGAGGAGTTCCTCTTAAAAGACCGAGTCACTCGAGTTTTCCTACATATTCATGAAAATCCTCACATTGATATTCAGGTTTAAATTGACTGTTTTACAAAAAAGCTGAAAAAACAGTAAAGCACATTGTTATTTTTTGATGAAGATACCAAATTAAGTGATTTACTTGCATTCCTGAGCAGAAAATATTAGTTGTAGTGGTTGAATGTTACGCTTGATTCATTTCTGCCTGCAGAGAAGTCCGGTGTGAGGGCTCAACTTGTGATCTGAAAACCTAAATTCAATTTGTTATTTTAAATTCTGACTATGAAATTGGATGTGCACAAGTATCAATCATGATGCTTATCTTTTGTGTCACATCATTTTTATACAATTTATGTTGTGCTTGCACCAACTGGGGAATAAATAAAGACAATGACAGAATAAACACAAAAAAAGGAATTATATTGTAATTATATCTGCCAGAAGTTCACAGCCGGTGCAGAAACGGTCACTGCAAATTCAAAATCAGGTTTGCTGCCACTATGTACAGCACAAGATTGCATGGATAAGTGGAAATCTCAGACATGCTATATTGCCAAAATTAGTCCTGCCTTCACACGCATATGAACTTGAGCGACATCCCATTCTTAATCCATAGGGTTTAATATATCAACCCACCCTTTGCAGCTATAACAGCTTCCACTCTTCTGGGACGGCTTTCCAAAATGTTTAGAAGCGCGTTTGTGGGAATTTCTGAACATTCCTCCAGAAACACATTTGTGAGGTCAGACGCTGATGTTGGACTTCTGGCTCGCAGTCTGCGCTCTAATTCAAACCAAAGGTGTTCTGTTGGGTCAAAGTCAGAAGTCTAGCTGCTTGGTTTTACACACCTGTGGCAATGGAAGTGATTGGAACACCTTAATTCAACGATTCAGATGGATGAGTGAATACTTTTGGCAATATACTGCACTTCAAACATGGCTACATACTACTGTTGAGTACTTTCTTGGCCTTTGTTGGTCAATGACCCTTTAAATAAGTGCATCAGATAAATCACTCATAAGCTCTGCATGAAATTTGAACCCCGTACAAATGCAACTGAATATTTTCGTAAGAAATGACTTTGGAGGGGAACATTAATTTGTTTGGGTTTAATCCTAACCAAAACAAGAAAACACTCACTGTTTGGAGGACCTTCAGCTGAACTTCTTGGAGATTAAAGTTGGCTCTGCTCTATTCAAGTGTCCCAGTGAGACATGCTACTAGTGGCAGTGAGCCAGCATGCACATATAGCAGAAATTAAGGCACCTACATGGAATGAAATCATTTATTTCTTTGCACCTGCGCTTTCATGCTAAATGTCCTCTCTGAAAACAGCCCACCATGTATGTTTTAAAAATAAAACCACTTAAATATCCATCAGTTTTCTTGCTCTTATCCAATTCAGGGTCACAGTGGGGCTGCAGCCTATCCCTGCTGTCACAGGGTTCACACAGAGACAGGCAACCATTTACACCTATGGCCAATTTAGAATCCCTAATTAAAGTTACGCAGGAAGCCCAAGTACACGGAGACCACCAGTCACACAAACTATCCGGGTTACAGGTTTGGTATTTACAGTAGCATGTTAAGGACAAATAATTAATTACTTCCCAACCTAAAAGTAACTCTGAAAGACCTCATATACTAATGTTTTGGAGACAAAGTTAGAAAGGGAAGGCTGAGATGTTTTGGACATGTGCAGAAGAGGGATAGTGGATATAAAGTACAATGTAAATCATTTGGCACAATGTCAATTATTCTGTTTTGATTTGCACTATCCCAGTTATCTTAGTGACACAGCTGCAATAACATGTCCTTGTGCAAAAGTCACAGTGACGAGAATTTAATATTTTCACCTTTGCACTCTCCTGTACACTACTCTGAGATTTGTGGGGCAGGAGCGCCTAGTGTGTGTTTGTGCCTTTGAAGTTCTGGGCAAGACAAAATGTCACACTACTCCTTTAGCTCTGCCAGAGTTTGGTAAACAAACTGGCTCCCAGTAGTGCTTTACTCCAGTGCTAATTAAAACACAGATTGTGCAAAAAATGACTTAAGTCAGAGAGGAAAAAAAGGATGTTTCTCATTTATGAAACCTAACTTAGAAGCACCTAAATTTTCACTGATACACAACCACAAACCCCCTAAAACTGCTGTCTTCACTAACTGGAAGCCCTGCAGCCACTTCATTCATTTCTACTCCACCCTTATATAATGATTTGCAGCCGTTTTTCCATTTTTTATCTCTGTGATGAAATAACAACGCTCCCGATGTGAAGTGCACTCAGTGGTTACTTGTTTGGGTGGTTTAGAGACTAATTTTATCATATCGCTGTCACCACCAAAGTCACTGAGTGCTGCACTCTATAAAAAAAAAAAGAGTGAAAAAAAAGTCAGATCAAAAGAAAAAATAATTTAGGAATACACAACATATACTGAGTAGCTGTAAGAATACCTTACAGTATATTAAAAAAAGTGTGCCAAGAGAATATTGTAGCCATCATCATCACTGAGGACAACTCTGATCTGTGCACCAGCTGCTGCTGCAGCACTTTCTGGAAACAAAAAATATTTGTGTAAAAAGGAACTTTAAACAGCCACACTCGCTTTATTTGTTTTATTAATCACCTGAATTTACAGCCTGTAAACTGTGCACACAATACTGTTCTAAATGTACATGGTTACAACACTGGAATAGGTATTCTGTTGCCATTCAGTGGTACTCACAACAGAGTTACACATATGTTTGTGTGTGTAAGTGTATTTAACTGATAATTCAACTTCATTCATTGGACTAAGAAAGACATGTCAAGGTAGGTGTTAAGAGTTCTTCTCCAGGAAAGCTTTGCAGCATCGCACACACTGCTCATACACCTTTTCAAAGTCTTCATCACTTCCCTAAGAGACAAAATGGAGGGGGGGGGGTGTTAAAATGAGTCAACAATTCATAACTCATCATCAGTGGAATCTGCTGTCCTTTACAACCAGTGAGTTTGTTAAAGAACAGTATGCTATGTAACACAAGTACAGCCTGCCCTGTGATGTAATAACACCCCAAAAATGAAATAAAATTCTCACTTGACCAAGAAATTTTCTTCTCATTCCAAGAATCAAATTGTCACGACTGCAGCCAATTGGCTCTTTGAGCGCACAAGACCACGCTGCAATCTGCATAACAAAGCTTTGTGTAAAGGACTGCCAAAGGAAAACGCAGCACTTCTGAAATCCTATTCTTGATTGCTCAAAGTTGTGGTTTTGGATTAGATTTAGATTTTTGTGTTATAAATAAGACCTTGTAAACATAGAAAACATCATTGCCTTGAATTTTGTGATTCCTTTGATATGAAAATATATTTGGATTTTAATATACTAGTTTAAAAAAAAAGAAAACAGCTGCAGCATTTCAGGAAGGTTATAGAAAGGGAATTAATTATCATTAATTTTTATTAACGGCTCACTGAGGCAAGGCTGTGTTCCCTTCTACTGTAAACATGCTGAGGTAACTCCTTCACTAAAGAAACCTCATCTCTGATCGCCATCTGTTTGACATTTAGCAGAAATTCAATTCAGATCTTTATTATGCCAATTACAGATTTTTGACCATTTTCAGTCTTGTTCTACAAAGCAGCACTCTTGTAGGTCAATAATCCTTTGATGGCAGGAAATTGATCTGTACGCATCCTACAGTACTTGACCCCAGTCCAGCCTCTGATACCACTGACCATAAAATTTAACCTTAATAGGCTTAAGAGTTTGGCTCATATCTCTGGCTGTGCATTAGATTGGTTTTATTATTAATCTGATGGGATTTTCTCTGCCAGGGGAAACGAGTTCTCCTATAACTTCGCCTCCGTAACCTGTGGGGTTCCACAAGGTTCAGTCCTGAGTCCATTATTGTTTTCTTTCTACCTGCTTCTCTGACATTTTTATTCAAATGGAATTCGGCTATATACCTTAAGCCTCAGCTGCTGGATAGGCTGCCCACCCTAGAACACTGTTTAACCTGGATTAGTGGTTCTCCAGCAAGTACCTTGTTCGGAACAGCAACAAGCCTGAGACGGTGATTATAACTCCACCTGAATTATAACCTAAAATCAGTGAGGTTCTTTTATTCAGCTCCCTTCTTTTTATTCTACTGCTAAGTCCACTGATCGAAATCTTGCCATAAAATCTGCTTCCTCTGTTGGCCAAAATATCTGCAGTGGCTCAAATTAAATGCTTACACTAAAGCAGTGGTTCTCAAACTGCTGCCATCATTCCCCACATCACAGAAACAAATATGGGGCACGCCACACACTTTGAGAACAACTGCATTAAAGTAACTAACATTCATAGGCTGCCTGGTAATCATCCTAACTTTTCAGTCTGTCCTGTCAACAAAATATAATGTTGTGACGTGCGATGATTATTTTGTTTTGGTATCAAATTGCCTACTAAATTTCTGGTATTGTGACTTCCCTATACCAGTGATCCACATGTATGGAAATATACTGCTTGCCTGCAAAATGACAGATATAACCTTGACCTTGAGCACAGTTTGGGTAAAGACAAGGTGATCAAAGTTTGATTCAATTTTGACTTTTGATAGAGCTGATTCACAGATTTCTAAATCTGTGAATCAGCTCATATCCGCCAGCTGTGTAGTCCAAAATCTGTGTGTTGTGAATGGAGCAGGCAATCATCTGTAATGCATTTGCGAGAGGGCAACTACGCACAGCCCAAAGGTCAAGTGTGAAAACAACATAATTCAAAATGTATCCTGACACACTGACAGCGATGGCCCCTCCTCCTCTTTGCTTGCTTGGCTGCCATGCTGTGGCTGCTGGAGAAGGACCACATGGCTCCAAAACCACACTGACTATAATGAGATTAAGTGAAATTACACAAAAAAAAAAATACAACGTCCAAACCCCAAATCTCACAGTCCAACGCAGTCACATAAACTGTGGTCACTTTTTCTTCTTTCAGACACATCACTAATAATTTTTATTTAGGGTCCAAGCTCTTGGGGGGAAAAATAGAGAAACAAGAAAATACAATTAGTCTAAAACAACGTGAAAATAATTACTTATTATGAGATCCCTTGCCATTTATTTAAATAAGTGAACCATCAATGTTCCATTATTTGAGATTTTTTTAAGTCTATTGACAGTCATCAACACCCATACTTTCAAAGCACTCTGACTTCTCTGTCTACACTTTTTCCAGTTTTGGCAATTTTCACCCGTAATACTCAAGACAATATAAAGCAGCCAAGAACCCGTGTCCAAATGATCTGGACCGACCTTTGAGTCCACACAAAGCAAGTAAGAAACAAAATGAACTACTGAGCCATGCACTGTGAAGAGTGAAGCCAATCTGAAACCAGAAAACACTTCTTACAGTTGCATAAATATAATCCATCATGGTGTCCTGGTTTGGAAATGTAGCCAGTTTACTAACCGAAACTCCCTCGGTTTTGTTGCTGTTTATTGCATCACTTACATCTGGATTTGTCCCCGAGGACAACTTAATCCTATCTAGATCTAACACATGCACCTGAAGACTGACAAGTCTATCAAAAGACTCTCTCAAAAGACTCTCTCAGGGTCTTACCAGGGGCAGTCAGATTGTATATTAACACTCTTCTTCTTTGCTGCCTGTTAGTGACATATGAGCGGTCTTCTGCATTTTTGTTTTGTCTGTGCCCCTTCTTACTGAGCATGATTTGTTATTTTAGCAGTGATTTTCAGACTCAATCATGACAGTGATACAGTCTGTTCTTCTACAAGATGGACTTTCTGAGGATGATGCATGTATTGGTTTTCACCAAGTTTGCTGCTTCAGTTTTTATGACGGCAATTTGCAGATGTTCCAGAATGTTATGAAAAGTGATCAGATGAAATCCAAATACTTGCAACATCTGTCTTTGCCATGAAAATGACTACCGACCCCCCCCACTTCCACACACAAAAAAATCCACTTAATTCTAGCCCTACCACAAAAGTACCAGCTGACATCATTTCAGTGAAACTTCTGTTAACACACCTGAGAGTGCTGATGAGTTCGAATAGCTGATTTAAAAGGACGGTGGTGCTTGAAATCAATGTTCTCCCTCTTTTTTTTTTACCATGATTACCTTTAAGGAAACACGTGCAGTCATCATCACTTTATATAAAAAGGGCTTCATGGGCATAGGTATTGCTGCTAGTCAGATACATCTAAATCAACCATATGTCAGACCACCAACTTCCAAGGAAAGAAGTTCAGTTGTTGTGAAGAAGGCCTCAGGGTGCCCAAGAAAGTCCAGCAAGTGCCAGCACCATCTCTTAAAGGTGATTCGGCTGCAGGACTGGGGCACCACCACTGCAGTCCAAGAGCAGTTTGGTGAAGAACAAAGACGTTTCCAGTGTGATGGAGGGCCGTGCCACGAGGCAAAAGTGAGAACTGAGTGGCTCAGGAAACAAAATATTGATAATTTGGGTTACATTGTTTTATTGGCCAATCCTCAAAAGGTGGGTTGACAAACAAAAACCCACAAATTCTGGCAAACTCCAAGCACTGATTACAGAAGGTGCTCTCAGTCAGGATTTACCCAGAAGTTCACACCAGGGCAAACTGCAGTGGTCTTGAAAAGGAAGGGCCAACACTGCAAATATTGTCATAAATGTTGCAATTTGTAGTTGTTTTTCTGACTTTGGAGAGTTCGCTGGACCATCTTGCTGCAACAGCAAAATTACACACATCCTCCAAATTTAAGAATTAATAATACTAAGCTTTATACTAGGAAAATCTGAACATGGTGCTTGAATACTTACATAATAAGGGTCTCTGATGATCAGCTGCTTCTGAGGGTCATAGGAGCCAAGAAGCTCAATCTTTGCTCTGTAGTCTTTCACCGACTTTGCCTTTCTTTTCAAGTCACTGGAAAGGCGCGAGAAAACGTGTAAGTCCAAAAGAACAGAGCAGGAAACAAGGGGAGGTTTGAGCACCACTGGATTAGAGAGGTCACATGCTACCGAATATAGGAGACAATGTTGTATAGAATTTATAGTCTGCCATTTATGCTCATTATATTCATGTAATTAACTTTAAATGATTAAGAAATAATCTAACAGTGTATTCTGGAAACATGCAGAGTACATAAAATGAAAATAATATGTAAACGTGTTTAGGTCAATCCCAGACAAAAGCAGCATAACAGTAGGTCAAAGAATGAATTCTCAGTCTGGTCAGCTTAACATTTGTAGGGGGAAAAAAGTATGCGCGGGGGGGGGGGGGCCACGGCCCAAGGAGAAAA
>VOQJ01043458.1:0-20711 GCA_015052665.1 Apistogramma diplotaenia
ACAAACAATATTAAAATAATCCAGCATGATGCTTTCTTTTACATTGAATTATGGCTATAAAATGACATACAGATTTTGTTATTCCTATATATTAGCCACTCGGACAATGTTATAGGTTTTGCAGCGATAGTTGTGCTACAACAAATGGAAATGATACAGTTGCTAGCCTTTAAGTTAGTTATTTGAAGCTTTTTAATGGGTCAGATTTCAGAGATGTGGTTACAATAGCTGCATGGGTGGGTAGGGGGGCCCATTTGGATTTTTTTTTTCATGGGGCCCAAAATTCCTGGCAGCGCCCCTGAAGACAACTATACAAAAAGACAAGGAATCGGGAAGGGGTCAAATACTTTTTCAGAGCACTGTTTGAAGTCAAGTCAGAGCAAGAACATTTGCTCTGCATTAGGTGTTCCTCTCCAGTCATTTTTAAAAAAAGATGGTACTATAATTTTATGACTTTCCCTGAAATTCATTTATTCCCTCGTATTCCCTGCTTTGTTCTGTGCATTTATCAGCCCTAATTCAACTATGAAACATGATTCAAGTGTACAGTCTTTGAAGTAGCTCTTGGTGTTATCGACTCCACTCAACTGTGCTTGAATGTCTCCCATAAAACCATCTGAAAGTGTTCTTCTACTCTTGTTCTTTTGAGCACAAACCGTCCCAGTGCACTACTGTGCATTTTAATGAACTTTTAATGAACGGTACTCACTTTCTCTTTCTTTCTTTCTTTCTTTCTTTCTTTCTTTCTTTCTTTCTTTCTTTCTTTCTTTCTTTCTTTCTTTCTTTCTTTCTTTCTTTCTTTCTTTCTTACTACAGTCCAGCTCTGTCTCTCACACACCCACGTACAGAGGAAGGGCACACTGCCTATGTATATGTTTTATGTACTGTTTATGCACAGTTGAAACCATATTTCACCTTGTATATGTTTGTTTACATCAAACTCTCATTCACACCAGCGACTGGGAGGCATAATGGCTCAGGATAAGATCATGAATCAGGCATCTAAATGATTTCACAGAAAAAGTGCAAGCCATGATTGTGAAGGTGAAAACAGCAGTTCGAACACTAATTGTGTTGCTGGAACAAAACAGATGTGATTTCATTTCAAATGGTTTTTCTGAGGTTCCTTTTTTTTTTTTGTTTGGCCTTCAACAAATGCCTGAAGCAAGTACCAACTTTCAATGCACTTTTTGTATTACGAGACCCAACAAATGACGAGTGTTACTAAACACCAGAGCTTTCGATTTTTCAATTCATTAGACAGGTTTCCACTCAGTCTGATCTGATTGTGGTTTCACAAAACAAATCGGAGGTAGGGGTAAAGAAGGCTAGACTCTAATAAAATCGCTATGATATTGTGGTAGTCGTTTTATTAGGTGCAGCTTACCAGTAACAGATTGGACCCCCTTTAGCCTTCAGAGCTATATTAATTTGTTGTAACATAGATTAAAAAAGTTGCTGGAAACATTGCTCAGAGATTTGGGTCCTCATTGGCACGATACTATCATACCCCTGCCTTAACCACTAATGGAGGGCAGGATGTATCTATGTTTTCGTGTTGTTTATGCTTAATTCTCACCCTACAATCTGTTGCAGCAAAAATTAAGACTCATAAAACGAGACACTATGTTTTCCAATCTGCTTTTGTCCGGTTTTGGTGAGCCCACACAAACCGCAGCCTCAGTTTCCTGTTCATAGCTGAATGCATCCTGTCAGCTCTTCAACTGCTGCAGCCCATCTGCATCAAGCTTTGGAGTCTTGATCATTCAGAGATACGCTTCTGCATACCTTGGTTGCAACAAGTGGTTATTCGAGTTACTGCTGCATTCCAATGAGCAGTCTGGTCATTCTCTTCAAGGTGTATTCACTCAGAGGACTGTCACTCACTGGACATTTTCTCTGTTTCAGGCCATTGTGTGTAAACCCTAGGGATGATTGTGGTGGAAAATCTCTGTAGCTCAGCAGTTTTTGAATCATTCTGACACCAACAGTCCGGGGACATTCAAAGTCGCTTAAATCACCTTTTTCTCATACTCAACTAGAACTTCAGCAGGTCATCTTGACCTGTGTGCAAGCCTAAATGAATTGCAGGAATGTGACTGGCTAACTAAATAGTCAAACCGTTGTACTTAACCAAGTGGCTGGTGAGTGCATTTGTAAAACTGTTTATGAGTAATAATTACGTGCCTGATATGTACCTGTCATTAAGATTGTAGTGATTTATTGAATTTATAATATTTGAAAACAATAATAGCAGCACAAGACGAAAGTTGCGTGAATAATAGTCTTGCTTTGCTGAAGTTCTATCAAAACTGACTGTTCTGTGCCGAAGATAGAAAAACACATTCATATGCATGTCTACAGGCTAAAAGAGGCTTTTTGCCTCTGTTAAACAGATCACTCCAAGCACTCGACAGGCATGACTCCAGGGTAGACTCAGTTCTACCCGGGTGGCCATCAGCGGGGTTCTGCGTTGCGTCAACATCTTGTTAAAGATGTTACTGTGCTATTTTATTTACAAAATGATTTGGACCCAGAGAGATCAGTTTTTATTCCTTGGCACATTGCTGTTTTTTTATTTTATTTTAATGAGCCTAATAGTCAGTACAAAACAATGCAGGACCCCACAGAGAGTATTAATTTGGAAAAGAAATGTTCTGTCTTGGTTATCTATTTTGTATTCTGCAGCATTTGACTTTCACCAACAGGAATCGGTGACCAGGGCAGTCATTCAATAATGTAATACAAGCTGCTTAATGAAAGATACACAGAGCGTGTATGGCAAACTCTGGTGGAAAAAGAAGAGGCGAGGTGAGGCTGAATATTATGAAAGTGCCTTAGAAGCATCTTCAAAGGTGGGGTCAGGGCCTTTGATGATGCTTTTGAGTGAAAGTAAGCAAGCGAGTTTGTGCTGTTACAGGTGTTTGCTGGTGCACATAAAATGAAGTAAGCCTGTATGATTTTTGTGTGTGTGTGTGTGTGTGTGTGTGTGTCAGGAGTAAAGATTCTGATCAATTCTTTATTATCAATACAGGTTTATTTATATCGCATCAAACCACAACAGTGAGGAGAAAACCCCAGCAATCAAATGACACCCTGTGAGCAAGCACTCTGTGATGAACTCCCTCTTAATGAGAGGATTTATTTCTTTATTCATTTTCATGTTTTACTGTAGGAGGGAGGGACAGCCATCTGCCTTCTGACTGGTTAGGAAGTGGGAAAGAGAGGAGGAAAGAAAAACAGAGCATGGGGAAATAGGACAAAACACAAGAGAAGACAAAAAATTAATGTCATGCTGCAGTGGTACAGTACGTAAACACATGTGTGGAGTGGAGAAGAAATACTTCAGTCGGAGTCTATAGCAGTATAACTCAGGGATAGCTCAGGGTCACCTGATGCAGCCATAACTATAAGCTTTATCAGAAAGGAAATGATTGAGTCTAATCTTTGAGCTGGAGAAGGTGCCTGTCCAGCATCTATGATTTGAGCTTGTAAATGGTGCAAGCTGCACTTGTACCATTATGTCTTCAGTAAAGGAGGCCTGTGAGGAAATTCTCATTGCAAATTTGGTAGATTTGGTGGTTTGGTGATGGACGAATGACAGCAGGAGAAAGAACAGAAAAGAGGAAAACTATGGAAAAACAGACAAAGACCTGAGACAGCGGAGAAAATAGAAAAGGCTTGTTGAGTCAATATCCAGCTTCCCCATGGCTGAAGTGCTCCTCTAAGACTCAGACACTGGTCTAGTCTCTCCTCCAGCCCTCTTTGTTTGTCTTTCCCTGCCTCTTCTTTCCCTTCTTGGAGAAAATGCTTTTACAGAGGATTTTACAATATTGGATTTTATACCTGCTGCAGTTCACAATTCTTTTCATTACTCGTGGTGAATCAATTTATTAATCTATAAAACATGAAATAAAATTTGCATATTTGAGTCCAAGGTGATGTTTTCAAAAACTAGTTTTCCCCAATGGAACAAAAAATGGAACAAAAAACAAAAATATTCGTGAACATCAAAATACAAATGTAAACCAGAGTCTGACCTTTTCTTTTTTTAAATTCAGGAGTTATTATCTTGTTGCCAATATACGATTATTGGAGTATTTATCAGCCAATAAATAATCCACCAGTGTACTTCAAAGCCAAACACATTTTTTGAAAGTCTTACTGTTCAGCAGGTTGCCCAGAAGGGGGGATTGTATTTTGTTTATTTATTTTTCATGAAAAAAAGAGACGCACAAATAAACAGTCATCCACCCTTTAGCTGGACTACCATTGCAACAAATCGACGATCCTTTAATTAACCGCTCAATTTCTAAACTGTATATTCTTCTCCAATTTTAGTGAGCTCGCACAAATTGCAGCTTCTGTTTCACAGCTGACAGGAGCGGATCCCAGTGAATTATCTGGGCATTTGGCCTCTTTTGGTCAATGCACTCACAAAAACACGATCCTTTACAAACTTCCCAGCTGCAAACGCTCCCTCAAGTCAGGCTGAGTGAATCTTTTTTTTCCCCCTCTGACAGCCGGGCAGCCGTAAAAGAACACATTTGATGTCTTAGAAACAAAAATTGCAGCTATAAAGCAACCTTTGTTACCTGTTGATGATGTTATCAGCAGGCAGGAAGTGCAGGGATGGCAGTGAGTAGTGATAACCATTTACTTAGAAGAGCCTCATAATAGATCAGGTATCATCTGAAGCCCAATAATGCTACCTCTTCTCTCAGAGTTTTTTTCCTCCTTTCAGACGTTTGGACCCAGAGGAGTTTTGATGTGGTGTCAAAATGAGCCCTGACAGTACCTTTTTTTTCACCTGCAGCTTCAGTTACAGGTATCAGTTGAAAGCATTCCTACTATGGTGATGCACTAAAACAAGTTGTCACGTTGGCTCCTGTATTTTCTTATGTCTCTGACTCTCACTCCACCTCATATTTAAATTTATGCACACACACACACTCACACACACGTTCATGTGAGCATGCGCACACACACAGAGAAGGAGAAGTTTATAAAAGGTCATCCTGCGCTCCTGTGAGAAACATCGGCTGGCTTGCGTAAACAAAATATCGGAATCTTTTCAGATGCAGCAGCATGAAACTTATTGCTTTCCCCTCCCTGTGGAATCATGAAGTCCCTCATTGCCTTCATTGCAGAAATAGAAATCAAACCAGGTTTTTAAAATCCATCTGCAAGTAATTTTTACATTGCCTACTGTATTTTAAACCACGTATTTGAAGCATGGTGTTATATTTTGTTAATATCAAATTAATATCAGTCAGCTGCCATCTTCAAAGCGACTTTGGTGTGTCAAGATGGCAGTAAAACAGCCATGAGATGGAGTCAGTCTGCTATCAGTTGACAATTACTTAATCTGTTTGTGATACTATGATGATTAACTGTGATAAATCATAAAGAAATAACACATTTGTTGCTGTTTGTTGCAAATCTGTTGATTCCTCCATGCACAGAAATTGACATTAAAAATAATTCACATTGAGTACTCACATTCAGAGGCCACTCACTCAATGAATTTCTGACTACTTTTCAAGTGTTTTTTTTTATCTCTTTTACAGTATTTCCCCTGGGCTCGCCTTACTGGTTCTTGCTCCCTGCTGTACCAACCCATTAAAAAAAGCAAAAACAAAAAAAATCCCGTAAGCTACGCTTTTTTACAGCCACTGCCATATGTTGGTTGTCAGCCAATTGCGACACACATTATATACCATACTGCTAGAACTTACTGTGAAAAATCAGATAAAAGAGAGCCTGGAAAGCATGAAAGAAACAGCTAATGTAAGCATAGCGTTGCTGGTGTTCCATGATTAATTTCTTCCCTTTTTTTAAAATATTTTTCCCAAATGGCCCAAGGAATTCAAAACACCCCATTTTTCTTATGGTACCTGATGTCTCGAGGATTCATCAAGCTGACACGAGGAAAAATCACATTTTTTTAATCAGTCTAACTTGAGTTGGCATCACTATCAAATAAAGCTTCCTGCTAACAAAATGTGACATGCAGTATTGAGTTTACATTATATTTGCTACTCCACTGGAAACTAGAAAGACACGCTGCTGCTTGAAGGACCTGTCTTTGCCAGTCATACTTGTTTGTACATATTTGCAAAGTTCATTATGCTTGAAGTGTTGAATTCTTTTGACACAGTCAGCTGAACATTAGTCCAGCAGAAGAGCAGAGGTGTAAACACATTGCCTGCAACAAAGCTAAACGAACCAAAGTTATTGTTGAGTGCCTTAAATGTTTGATGGCTGATCGCAGTGAAAGTTAAAATGAGAAATGTGATAGTTTGGTTGTAGAGATATTGAAAATGCAGCTCCTCCAGAGATGTTACTGATTTTTACTCAGCTCACACTGAATCCTGCCAGGAATGAATACTACAGGGAAAGTAGAGGCTTTTTATTTATTTATTTTTCTCTTCTGTCCCCATCTGCTGTAGTTAATAAGAATTTATGGTTTTAAAAGGAAATTAAAGCTAAAAATATAACTAGTGACTAGCATCTTTAACATCCTACCGCGCTCCTCTGCACATACCCAAACCATCTCAGTCTTGCCTCTCAAACTTTGCATCCAAACTGCTCAACCTGAGCTGTCTGATGTGTTCCTTATTAATCGTGTCCCATCTGGTCACTCCCAAGGAAAATCTTCAACTCTGCCACCTCCAGTTCAGCCTCCTCTTTTTCTGTTAGTGCCACAGTCTCCAAGCCACACATCACAGCAGGTCTCACTACCATCTTGCAAACCTTGTCTTTCACTCTTGTGGCTATCTTCCTGTCTCTCGTTCCTCCATTTTTTAAATTTTCTATTCAGGGGGAAAAAAGTGGCTTTTCAGGCCTCTGATTGAATTTATTCTTAAATTTCTTAAATATGTGACAAAATGCTGTTCTGAAACTAAATCAGCCTCGTTCACAGTAGTAGGAAGATGACCAAACTTTCTCTGAGTTCTGCACTAAGGCAGCATAATTTATAGAAATGCCCATCTCACAGTTGAAGGCAGCCTTAAGTGATACGCATACCTTGAGCTGTCAAGCAGACTAATAGCTTGTGTTGCATCTGAAACTATGAGATTTGAAAGATTAATGACTTCTTTCTGTGCTGGTACTGTTAGTACTCGGACATAGATTCTGTTGATAGTTATCATGTGCAGCTTGTCGCCACACAATTGCATATTGCCTAGCACAAATACCAATATTTCCTGTACAAATGCCCCACCATCGAACTGCAGGGGAGAAAAATCATTTCACCCTGGGCCGCACTTCCATTGCATTCCCCACCACATTTTACTCATAGGTTCTGTTTACTATTGTAAGCATAAATATTAATTGCTGCCCATAAATACAGCGCTGGCCTCCAGATCCAAAAGGTTAAGGACAGTCAATCTTCATACTTCTCATTAATTGTAGGTGTTAGTGTTTATGCCAAAAACTTACCTTAGCCATAAAATAAACTCTGACTAATAAATTATTTAACAGTCATTTGGACTGGAGTCAGGACAAACAGCATATTTTGGATTTAATCCTTTCACTCACTACCTGATGGTGGAGGAATCTTGGACCAAAATGTATTTTGGAAAGACCAAATTAAATACAAATTCCAGTAGCACTTTTACATTGTAGGGACACAAGCAAGGACAACAGCACTTTGTCCTTAGTCCTCTTCTTTGCCACTGTCACCAGAGAGTCCAGTTTCATGACAGCCACAGAGCTGGCCCACCTGATCAATTTGTCCAGCCTGGATGTGTCCTTCTTGTACCCCAACTCCCTTAATTAGAACTGGTCGTGACCCCATCTTTGAAGTGTTGAGATGCAGGTGGTTCCTGTGCCACCGGACAGTCTGTCATGGATACACTCCACAAAGGCTGTATCATCAGCAAACATCTGAATGTAACATCTGTAACAGAAGTCTGCAGTGTACAGGGTGAAGAGAACAGCAACATCCCCTGAGGTCCTCCGGTGTGGTGGATCACAGTGTCAGACATGATGTCCTTCAGCCTGACGTACTGTGGCCTATGAGGCAGCTGGAGATCCAGGTTAGGAGGCAGGGGTCCACTCTCTTCCTACCCAGTTTGTCCTGAAGCATAAAAGACGGGATGGTTTTGGTTGAGAAATCCAGAAAGAGGATCCTCACTGTGCCATTTCCCTTCTCCATCTGTGTTGTCTGGTGTGTCTATGTATTACATCATATATCCATGCAATTATTTGCAGATGATAAATAAATCAATACTCACATTTAGTTTGATTAAATATCTACAAATTATTTCTCTTGTAAAAATTGGACAACTGGGGTTGTTCAGCACAGTCATAGTGGCTTTGTTAAATTCTGAAAATGAGACAAAACAAACAAACAAACAAAAACCAAAAAAAAGGAAAATTCAATCTAGTGACTGGGACAATGGCTCCATTATCCAGTGAAACACCACTGTACTTTTCCTTTGGAAAAAAAAAAAAGACTGTTCTCTTTCAGAGAAAGCCAGTGTTCTCACTGCCCTCAGGAGAAAATTACACAACTCCTTTGTTCTGACTTGATTAAATACATTTCTTCCAGCAGCACCCTGTTCTTGCTTCTTTGCACTATGTTTAATGTCTTCACAGTCTTCACAGACACACACAAACACATACACACACATGCACAGCCAGAGGAGCTGAACAGTTAAAGTAAAACTCAAGGCTTAACCACCGATCCAGCTTGCTGAACTTTCTGCTCTATCGACACTTCTGCTGAGATTAAATAAAGCTCGGCTCCTTCCTTTCCCTCTCACTCAATCACTAGCCTTACTTTTCTCCTTTTCTCTTTTTTTTCTTTTTACATTCTCCACTGTCCCCCTCTCTGCCCCCATACCTATTTTCCATACCGCTCGCTGCTGGTGTGCCCTTTCATATCCATTCAGGATTATCATCAGACTGAGATTCTGTTTGTGTGTATGTGTATGCATGAGGTTGCGCATGTGTACTTACTCAAGTGCGTGCATGTGTGGGAATGCCTGCTGAGATTACCTTTTATCTCTTTACTGATCACATCCGTGCCGAGGAATCCAACAGAGGCATAAGAGAGGTTGGACGAAATAGTGTTGCTTAATTATGACAAAAATTATAATCCCAGTTATTTTGGTTGATACTGAAATTACAATTAATTAACACAGTTTATGCACCGGTAGCGGAAGCAGCATGAGTTTATTGTGCTTTTAACTTTCAACAGTGGATTTTCTTCAACTTTAAATATAATTGAACTGAAAAATAGGAATCAGATTTTTTGAAAGTGATGAGGCACAGGTTCACTACAAACATGTGATGTGAAGAAAGGGAAAGCAATCATCTGACCTCCTACCCACCCGATGGCCAATGGCTATCCTCACTGGCTGGAGCCGGCTATCGGAGACCAGTGGGATTGTCGCATCAAGGTGGGACTCTTACACAGAAGCAATCAGTTATAATACCACCGATTGTACCTTTACACTATTGGATCCTCAGCCAGCGCAGGCTGTCTGCGGCTCAGACTGTTGGCTGGGTGGCTTGTATTGTAATTGAGTCTTCCAGCCCTAGTACAATAAAAGCAGTGATTGCATAAGCTTGCTCGCTTCTCACTTTTTGTTGTTGTTGTAGCTCAAACCTATACCGCTCTCTGAGATATTGTTGGAATTTGTCATGAGAAAATTATTTTGTTGTCTTATGAAAAACTGCTCACTCCTCACCTCGGATTTAGTTTCCTAAAACAAACAGAGCAAAAAATTTAAAAGAAATGAAAAAAAATAAAAACAGGAAACTGCACTTATTTTTTTTCCCACCAAGAATCTGTCGTGAGTTGTATTTGTCATGCTTGTTAGAGGCATGCCTTAAGATATGTAATCTGCAAGGGATTTGAACCTTCTAACAGTTTATTATGGGAAGTGTGCTAATATACTAATTTAATTAGTTAACTTTCACAGGCAGGAACATTAATATTTTTCTTATTGTCATTTTTTGTATTGACAACATATACTGTAGGCATATGGGGAATGATGTATGGGGACCTCTGACCTCGTCCTTAAGATCAAATAGGGTCAAATTTTAATAAAAATGGCTTTTATCTTTAAAACCATACTTACAGTTATACTGCCTTTGTTTGCATTACCAACATTTATTTTATTGTGACTCCGTTATGTAAATTACAAAAACACATTATAACCCTGAAAATATGTAATAATTTCAGCACATTTACAATGTTCCTAAATACATTTCTTTCTTTTGTGATTAAACACGTTTTCACTTGATATTTATTACCAAATATTTAAATAAATTTTACTAAACATGAATGCAACATACTAAAAAAATTATACTATATACATACTCAAAATTATGCCAAATGTATTAAAATCGGTTTCACAGGGCGATTAGCCAAAGCCTGGACTTTGCACTTGTTTTTACTGCCCTACAAACCTCTCAAAGCACATTTAAAAAGAACAAAGAAAACAAAATGAATATTTGCAAAATACAATATTGTTCCCTTTAAATAAATACTGCTCAGAGAGCGAGTTGCCTCGGCGGAGGTTTGTGCTCCAGGAGTGCCCTTTGTTTTTCATTTGTTTCGTTGTGTATTTTCTATTTTCAAGGAATATTGCCTTGAGTTTTCTGTCCTGATGCTTCATGAAGCTCAAATGTTCAGCTAGAAAAATTATTTTGTGTCATGTTTGATTTTATTCATTTGCATTAAAGTTGAAAATTTGAATGACCAGTGGTCATGTGTGAAGATTTCAGGGCCATTTTTTGTCAGGTCTGCTGCACGTTGTCTAAATGAGAAACACGTTATATAGACTCTAGCTACAGTTCAAAGCCATTAAATACAGTATGTACAAACCATTTACTGTTTAACAGCTTTTCCACAATCGCAATCAGCTGTTCAGCTAGCATACAGGCTGACTAGCATTTCAACCTGTGTACACAACACTGGCATTATGGATGACCCCCCAGGGGTCCAGGTCATTTTGAAAAGGTCACTGTGCCCCTTTTACTGACATACTTTTATATTAGTACAAGTAATATAAAGTTAAACAGCTTGGTAACAGCAAAGTTATAAGCTAACCAAACTCATATTAATTATTTAGCCATTAGTAGCAAGTGCATCTGCAGCAATCACAGTAGCATGACTGAGGAGGTCACTGATTTTGAGTGCGTGGGCCTCTGCAAGTCAGAGTTTGGGAGCTACCCCTCATGTCTCTTTGGAACTAAAAGCAGGACATTCATCAGCTTGTGTAGCTAGTTTTAAAGCATGAACTCATTTGAAAATTTCAAGATACATAAAAATGTGTTATGGATATTCTGTGCTCTGCACCAGTGACTCCAATTGTCCCAGTTTGTGGTGAGTTCATTAATTCACTTATGCACCTTGAGAAGCTGTCTGTCCTGTTTCTTACACTATGCAATCCAAGAAAGATATTTTAAAAAAATATGGCTCTATTCTTCTATGTGCTGAGTTGAGCCAAATGCCTCCCATCAGCCTTGGTTCCCCATCCAGTACATAGTGTAAGCTGGGGGCGAACCCTGTGTCTACAGTCCATGCAATGTAAACACCAATACTCATCACTATTCTATAAGATGGAAACGCAAACAAGCAGTACTTACTGTACTGTAAAAAAAAAGCATACAAATACATGTCATCAAAGTATTACCAAGTTTCATCAATAAAAGAGAAAGTTTTGATTCTTATCAAAGATTTTTCTGAATCATATTGCTTAATACCTGTGCAATTAGCAGGTCAAAGAGCTGTAATTTGTAAATTCTTCAATCATTTTCTTACTTTTTCCGAGTTCACTCCTCCTCTGTAATAAAGACCTCTGTCTGAGCCGGTTTAGGGGAGGGTGAAAGTCTGTGAGCTCATGGTAAGCACAGGGAGGATTTCCTGCTCTCTCTGTCAAGCTGCAGGGTTATGTAGGGTTATGGCAGTATTAAGGAGGGGAGAAAAGGACTTAGGAATGGCGGCTCCAAGTAGTTCACACCTTAGAATACTGCATGGAATCCGGAAAGAAAGAAGGAAATTACCTGCCAAATAAACAAATCAGTGACAGATGCTAAGGCAGAAAAAAAGAAGCCCCAAGGTGGCTGCGGGAAGATGTGGGCCATCAACAAGATTATTTTATGGTTTGGATGACTTTATGATTGATGTTGGGACAGATTCAAGCACCAAAAAGCATTAATGAGAATGTCAGCACTCACAGTTACATGCATAGTGTTAATATTAAATGGCAGCAGAAATAACATGTTTCCACTGCGTTTTGCTCAGAGCTTCAAATACAAATGTGGGTGTAACCCTCATTGAAACACCTGAACTGAATACACATACACTCACTGGCCACTTTGTTAGGTCGATATGCTCATTAACACAAATGAGTAATGTAATTAGCCAATCACATGGCAGCACATCAATCCAATTAGGCATGCTGACGATCTGCTGAAGTTCAATCTGAGCATCAGAATGGGGAAGAAAAGTGCTTCAAGTGACTTTGAATGCTGTTGGTGTCAGATGGATTGTTCAGACGATTTCAGAAACTGCAGATCTTCCCACACAACCATCTCTAGGGTTTGCAGAGTGGCCCGAAAAACAGAAAAGATCCAGCGAGCAGCAGTTCTCTGGGTAAAAATGAAGTCAGCTGTGAGTTGATAGGAAGTTAACAGTAACTCCAATAACAACTTGTCACAAGGAAGGTATGCAGAAGAGCATCTCTGAATGCATGTGTTAAACCTTTTGGTAGATGGGCTACAGCAGCCGAAAACCACAACAGGTGCCACTTCTGTAACCTAAGAACAAGAAACTGAGGCTATAATTGACTCAGGCTCACCAAAACTGTACAGAAAAAGGCTGAGAAAAACATTGAATATTCTGATGAATCTCTATTTGTGCTGCAACATTCGGATGGTATACACAGATTTTGATATAAACAAAAAAAACCATGGATCCATCCTGACTTGTACCAGCAGGGATGGTGGTGCAATAATGTGGGGGATATTTTTTGGCCTCTTAGTACCAAATGAGCTTTGTTTAACACACCACAGCCCATCTATTGTAGCCCAAGTGTTGTTGCCAGCCATGTACTGTATATCACTTTATGAGCACAGTGTACAGTGTTCCAACAGAATAACAGAGTGTGTCATGGAGCAAAAATCATCTCAAACTGGTTTCTAAACATGACAGTGACCCAAATCACCAGATCTCAATCCAACAGAGCACCACTGGGATGTGGTGGAGCACGAAATTCACATCATGGACGCACAGCTGACAAATCTGCAGCAACTGTATGATGTTATCCTGTCAGTATTGACCAAAATATCTGAGGAATGTTTCCAGCACTTTGTTGAATCCATGCCATGAAGAAATAAAGCAGTTCTAAAGGCAAACAGTGGTCCAACCCACTGCTGGCAATAAAGTACCGTGCAAAGTGGCCAATGAGTGGAGGGAAACAATTTGTTTCGTCCTAACATAGAGATTACATATGTGTGTGTATGAGAAACAGCTCAATTTAAATACACATACACTAAGCAATCATCAAATTTAAGCAGAAAAACCATGTTGTTTAAGGACGGTTCATAGCTTGGACTAAAATACCTGCTACTGTAGCTCACGGCTGATGAATAACAGTGGTCATGCTAAAGGGCTGTTTGACTTGACTGAGTCAGGAACCAGAGAGTAGTCTCCTGTGGACTGTTTGGCTACATAATGACGGAGGACAGTCTATCACCGAGATTTTGTCACAGCCTATATTAGACATTATGCAAATATGCAAACAATATCCTTGTGATCTTTGAAGTATGTTGCCATTGTAGGCAAACCCATTGTCATATCGTGATAGTTTCATGTTGTGAGTTGCCCTGTAATTCCTAGCTTTTGTTCTTATTCATTCTCCTTTTGTGCTGACCTCCAGCTTGTGAAAAAGCGTGAAATTAAACAATTCCCCAGACCCCTTGGAGGCCCCTGCCTGTGACTTTGGATGCCTCTGGTTGAGCGAACAGCGTGCTTTCTCTCTGGCCAGGATAGCTGTGCATCTTCAAGCTGGCTATAGAGAAAGAGAGAGAAAAGTAAAAGAATCCTTTCCAGCATGCCTGACAGGCTGAGCAGCCATGTGGAAAAAGAGCTGTGTTTGCTATAGACTTCCACTGCTTCACAACAGGACTGCATAGTAATCTGTGTGCTTGGCCTTCCCCTGACCCTACAGCTCCTTCCTGTGAAACCCTGAGAAACTGTTACTCTGCAAGGCACCCTAAACCTTTCATTTCTTACGCTTCCCACTTTGTACACAAAAACTGATAGACTAGTAAACAAAGGAATTCTTCTACTGGTTATGTCTGCACCTAATACTACATTACAGTGTTATTTCTATTTATACTCTCGAATTGAACCCTGAGCTCACTATTCTGTGGCTTTGAAAAAAAATAACAGTACACATACATTATGATAATACTCTGGGTGACTTTGCTTTTTAGGTTTGGCTATTTATGCAAGCTCCAATGTGCAAACTATTTCTCTCTTATTTAGTTTCATTCAAAGTATTGCTTAATTTAGTGGAGCATGGGCATGCCAGGAAGAGACCGTGTCCTCATCAGAGCTAATATTTAGTATTACGTAACTATAGAAATGGTCTCAATCTATGTTCATTACTAATGCAGTGACCTCACTGTGCCCAATAGCATTCTCCTGTAACAATGCAGGTGGCAGAGCAGTGCATTTCCACAGTGGGTTTGCAGAGTAAAGTAAGCTAGAAGGATGAGTACAAACCGACAGCTCTCCCGCTGCAGAAGGAAACACTTCCTCAGTTTACCCTCTGTTTAGATCAGGTCCCTGGTTCCCCATTAACTCTGTTTACTTACTGCAGTCAGAAATGTGTGCGTCGATGTGTCTGTGTGTCTTTGTGACACATGCAAGTCCATTAAATGCAACAGGACTGATTGCATTACTGTTGGTTGACAAGTTACTCTGGGATTTATGTTAATGTTCAGATTTTTTCAAAAAGCAGTGAGCAAAATGTCTGATTAAGGAGTGAAAATGTAATAGAAAATGTTTTTGGTACCACAGTTCTTTTCTGTTCGGTTCAATTGAATTTAGTTACTTTTCTTGTTTTTCTAGTGTAAATATATTTCTCAATGACACAATGCCAAACTCATTCAAAATGAATTGTTAGTACAATTAAAAACACAAAATAAAAAAGTCACTTTTGTTGCAGAGTCACTGCAGTGTCTGTCAAATACAAACTGAAACATCATGTGAAAGGCGTAGAAATGTATTTGATAGCACTTTGCTGTTTATATTTTAAAATGTCAGTGCCCTGCCTATATGGCAATAATAACAACTCATTTATTGCCAAACTTTACTGACTAAATATATTTTGAAAAGCAGAAGTTGGTATGTGAGTTTTTGAGTTGGAGGTCAAGAGAAAAAACAAACAACAAAGAAAAATCATGAATGCTCGGAGATGCTGTTTTTCCTAATGTTCAGTTTCCTACAGAGAACAACAACATCACTACTTCAATGCCAGTACCACTGAAAACAGTTTGTGTGGTTACGGCTTTTGAACTAACAAACTGCAGTTTGAGTTGCTTTCATCAGCCGATCAGAGATGGCTGAATGACTAAGTTGTGCTTGTTTAAATCAGTTTTTGGAATCGGTTCAGAATCTTAGAGCAGTGATTCCCAGTGCAGGGTGCTCCATGGGGTACCTTTGCTGTTTCCGGGGTTGGGGGTTATTGAAAGCTCAGTTTTCTATTTGTTCAACTCAAACAATATAAAAGAAGCAAACACCAACAATACAATAAACTGTGGTTCAATTACAAAAACATTTCTACATCTTTTCAATAAAGAGGAAATTAAAACAGCCAAACAGTATTGATGTCTTGCTGGGATAACTTTTTCAAATAGCAGTGGATAAAATGACTGCTGCAGTTCTGATAACAAAAGTAGTAGAAAAAAACAGCTGATAAAGTTAAATATAATAAAAACTGTGAGTTGTGATTTTTTTGTATAATAACATTGTAATAAATTGCTTAGTTGGACAGCTTTTTATTTAAAGGAACGTTTTTGAAATACTACATGGTGACACACAGGGAAGCTGGAGCTCATCTGAGAGGCTCGTGAGGGTACAGTCAACAGAGGCTGGGAACAACTGTTACACAGGATCAGAATACTTTCTCTCATATTTGCTGATGTGCCTGTGCAGGAGAGGTTAACTCTTCGATGATGTAATTCTTTTGCAGTCATACATTAATAATGTTACTGTTGCAGTGGTTTGGATTCAGATCAGACTCGCACTTGGACTGAAAACCTAAAATATATTCTTATATAGGACAGACTGCTTCAGACTACACCTGGCCTCCTAAGTCATGTGAATTTTATTTATAATATTCAAAATGGCAAATTTACCTTACCTATCTCTATTTTTGGTTTCTACTTGTGTAGGTACTCAGCACACAAGTGGCCACAAGTAAAACTACTTATTTTAATAAGCAAATACCAGCACATTAGTTTGTGGTCTCAAACTAGGCATTCTTTGTGTGTAAGGCGAATGTGCTAACCACTACTCCATAAGTAATTAGCATTGGAAATGGACTGGCCTTTATATAGAAAAATGCATCAGCCTTACTGACCACTTAGAGCACTTTAAAATGCAAGCCACATGTAGCCATACATTTATACAGCACTTTACCTACTTCACATCCATATCAATTCAGAATATCAATAATCCCAACAGTCGTGTGTTTGGAATGTGGGAGAAAACTCAAGACAAAGGGAGAGTACGCAAACTCCACAGAGAAAGGCCCCAGCTGACTGACAAGTTTGAACCCGAAACCTTCTTGCTGAGAGTGCTAACCACATTTACACCGATCATGCATAACAGTATGACCACCTGCGTAATATTGTGCTGATTCCCCTTTTGCTGCCAAAACAGCCCTGACCTGTCAAGGCATGGACTCCCCTGGACCCCTGAAGGTGTGCTGTGGCAAGATGGGGTCTCCATGGATTGGACTTGTATGCCCAGCACATCTCACAGATGCTTGATTGGATTGAGATATGGGCAAAGTCAACACCTCAAACTTATTGTTATGTTCCTCAAACCATTATCCTGCTGAAAGAGATCGCAGATGGAATGCTGCTTCCATGAAAGGGTGCACATGGTCGTTCACAGCGTGTTTTTTGTCCTGTCTCTCTCCCCTCACCCCCAACCAGTTGCAGCAGATGGCTGCCCCTCCTTGAACCCGGTTCTGCCGGATGTCTCTTCCTGTTAAAAGGAAGTTTTTCCTTCCCACTGTCCCCATGTTCTTGCTCATCGGGGATTGTCTGATTGTGGGGGTTTTCCTCTTTATTATTGTTGGGTCTTTACCTTACAATATAAAGCAACTGATGTTGTCATCTGGCGCTATATAAATAAAACTGAATTGAATTGAACTGAATTGGTGTGTAACAATACTTAGATTGGTGGAATTTGTCAAAGCAACTTTCACAAGAATGGCAGGACCCAAGGTTTTCCAAAGCATCACACGGCCTCTGAGGGTTTGCCTTCTTCCTTTGTTGCATCCTGGTGCCAGGTGCTGAACCAAGTAAGCAACGCACAATACACCCAGCCTTCCATGTTGTGTAAAAGAAATTCTTCCATCGCTCTGCGGTCTAGTTCTGATGCACATGTGCCCATTGTTGATGATGACTGGTCTGCGGCCATGCAGCCCCAATGCAGTGTATTCTGCAGTGTGTATCCTCAAATCATTACGCTTGTCCATTTTTCCTGCTTCTAACACATCAGCTTTGAGGACAAAATGTTCACTCTCTCCCTACCAGGGTTATGAACTAAATAACAAAAACTGAAATTGAAAAAAACACTTTGTGAACTAAAATAAATAGAGATGGAAATTAAAAGGAAAAAAGATAACTAACTAGCATTGGTCCACAAGGTAATGCAATTTCTTTGAATACAGCAGCACAGATATAAGCGAGTGCCTTGTTGTGGATGATGAAAAAAATGTGGGGAACAGTTCAAAAGCGGAAAACCACCAACATCAAAGTCCACCTGAGAAGCGTGCACAAGTTAGTACTGGGCAAAGCGAGGTTTTGGGAAACACTGAAATGTTCGAAGCATTTGTGCCAGAATTGTATCGAAGCTTCGAAACAATCTGAAACACATCTGCACAGTAACACCTGCTGGCAAATTTGGGTATTGCCACATCTTGATAATGCTGTTCAATCAAACAATGCCCTGCTCAAGTCCAAAGAAAGATGCTACTTATACATGACCATCAATAATTATGATAAACACATGTTCTGGAGAAACAAAGAGACAGTTAAAGACAGCGAGGTGTGACTCTGGTGATCAGAGCGCATCAACAAATACTCGTTTCTCTCTGTTAACATTCGTGAGGCCGTTTCAGTTGCTTGGTAATTGAGCGGAACACAAAAAACAGTTTAGAAAATAAAATACACTGAGAAAAGATGCTGTGTTTATTTTGATAACCACACAGCTGTCTTTGGGCTCAGTCAGCTGGGAGTTCATCATGTTTGTTCTACACACTGTCAAATAAAAAGCTAGAAGCTGGTTTAGAATTTGGCTTTATTTTCAATTAATTCAAAAATAAATGTTTAAATTGATAAAAACAAACAAATATTTTACTTCTTCAAAAATGCTCACATTAAGTTTTTATGGGCTCATTCTGACCAGTCACAATCATTTTCACGTCTTCACACTGACCAACACTTTTATAAACCCAAAGAAACACCAGAAAGTTTCCTTCAGTTCACTTGCGACCTGCACTGCTGTGGATGTTACATTTGTGATGTTTGACTTGAGGCTTTGAGCCTGCAGACTTTCTCTTGCTGTTTAGGAGCTATTCATACCAGAAGCCTCAGTGGGACTGAAAAGAAACTAATTATTTGTCATGAGAATTGTTAGGAAATAGTTTGTCTGGATGTGGTTTTCTCAATTTTTACATGTATTTATTTACAGTAGGAATCGTCCTGCGCAGCATGACGTCCAGGCCTGTCCAGTCAAGTTCCTGTGACCCCTCACCTGAATTCTGCTGATACACTTCAACCACAACTTACACAAATACAGCCATATCATCTGCAAGTTGTTGCAGTGTGAGTTAAGTTTAATTATTCAGTTTAGGCTTCAGCAGAGATGGTGGTGACCAACGTGACTGAGGAAGACACTGAGCGGAGGGTCGATGCAGATCCGACTTTTGGAAGTTCCCGTCATGTCTCTGAAAACAAACTGAGGTCACTTCCACTCGTGCGGAAACAAATGTTGGATTGAGGATTTTCAGCGCTCACAGTCAGCTGTCCCAGCATGTGTTGAGTTTATTTATCTGGGGTTTTTTTTGCACAGAAAGAAAATGCTTAAAAGGAATCCTGGCATCTCGAACACCTGGAAAGAGCAGGGGGGTGAAACACACCAAAACCTCGCTTAGCCATAGGCATGTGATGTAGGTGTTTTGAACCACGTGTCGGACCAGTGTTTCGAAACATCTGTGCTTCGGAAGCTCGAGACTGTGTCGAACCTTCTAGAAGGTCGCTACAGAAACCGCTCTGAACCTACTACGTAACCTGACGTGCACCTGTGGAGAAATGAAACTAATCCTCAGGCCCATGTAGCCTGCAGCGTTGTGATTAACCTGCTCAGCTCTGCCGAGTCCAGTTGTGCATTTCCGGCTACTTTTTGTGGCTGTTTATAGTGAGAGACAATCAGGAATAATAATCAAAGCATCAACTTAAGGACTCACACATGTCAGAAAATTCCTGGAGGGAGTCTGCTGAAGCTATCGGAATGGACGTGAGGGAATGAAGAAGGTGAAAAAACAGGAACAAATGTTTGCAGCCAAAAAAACTGAGCATGCGGCAATGACGTCGGCCACTCACGTAGGTTGTGTACAGAGGGCGCAAAAACCCAGCAAGTCTAATTAGTGAGCATCTGACCAAGCTAGCTCTCTGAGCAGCTCCAACAGAGAAACAGCTTCATGTGGCGGATAACATCAGGATGCAGCTGGATTTTAGCTTTGATTCCTTCAAAGAGTTCTGTTTGTTTTTGTCAAAGATTCGCTGCGTTCTGATGTTTCACACCACATGCAGGTGTTATTAATCCACTGCACTGATGCTGAAGTTTATTGGACTTTGGAGTTTGTTTATCTTTGTTTCTCTGTCTTGATGTTTATGTGTGTTCTTAATATTACACACATTTAGCACGTATTGCAGCTGTCTCGTGAGCAGTTGGATTTTAAATTGGTTTTGTTGAGTTTTTATTACACAACAGTCACCCTTGCACTGTCAGGGTTTGCTGTGTGGAGGGGGGCAGGACCCAAATGCAGGACGCAAGGCAAAACTTGGCTCAGACTGCTTTTATTCGTAGGAGTCTCAAGCAACAGGGAAAAGAACAAAAATACAAAACTCGGAATCTCAACCAAGGCTAACTAAGGCAAAACACAGAGCCTGGGAGAAAAGCAAAACTAAATACAAAAAGGGAAACTGACACACAGCGGGGGGGAAACATTGACGGCGACGCAACAAGGAGCAGAGGCAAACTGAGGGCTTAAATAGACACATGAGGTAATCAGGGCAAGTGGAGACAGCAGGGAACACAAGTGACTCAAAAGAGGACAGGAACAAACAGGAAGCAAAACTAAGCACAAAGCACAAGGGGCACGAGACTATCAAAATAATAAAGGAAGTGACAAACCATGGAACACACGCAGACTTGACACTAG